>JBBMKA010045146.1:0-20629 GCA_037833695.1 Sechiopsis laciniata | reverse complement strand
TTATTACTATATTTCATTTGTAAATTTGTTCTTATTAATTTTTCATAATTGTAGAAATATGTTTACATGAAATTTTTATTAAAAAAATGAGGTTTTTTATGAATTAAAATGATTATTAATCGATAATTTTTTATGAAATAATTTATTTCAAAATCGAATTCGTAGAGTTAAATTGCATTATAACCAAGCTAACATGCTATTGACTTTTTCAATAGACTTAAAATTATTTTTAGAAACATATATTTTAATATTGATGTTAGCCGAAATTAAAAGATAAGTTTGATGAGATTTAATATAGAATTTGAAAGAAAAAAAAAAAGAAATACAAATTTAAAGTGAAATTAAAGAGTGGTTGAAAAAAGGTTAATAGTAGTTGTTTACTACAAAAAAACAAATGAGAAATTATTGAGGAGTGGTTATTAACCACTTCTCATGTCCAAAGAACAAACATACCCGAAGATATTTATTCGCTTTTAGAGGGTTGGGATTTAAGGAGGACAATACAAAGCTTTAGTAGTTTCCATTTTTTTAATTTTCTTTTATTCTTCGATATTTTATAGACTTTTTCTTGACCATTGTAGTTAGTGTTTGGATTAATAATAGCGTGGATATCAAGACATCTTGTAGTAGCGTGAATTCCCGTCAGCTGTTTTTGACATTTTGGATATTCCAATAAGATGCTTCTTACATTTTTTTAGCTTTATTGTTTTTCGATTTTCGGTTGTAAACATTTTACTAGTTAATGTAAGTGTTTTTACTTTTCTGTTGTTGATACTTCTATACATGGGTAATGTTAATTTTGTAGTTGTTGTTATGTTTCCTAAAATCATGAGTCAATTCTCTTTTGGCTAGGATTAGGGGTGTTTTAGGTGTTTTTTCTTTTAAACAAAAGGTAATCACGCTCGTCCCTAGGCCAAGCACTAGAGACATCGAAAAAGTAATGTCACAGGTGAATTTCAAACCCGAAACCTTGAGGAGAGCATACCCTTAAAATTCAAATCTTCAACCAGTGCGCCACCCCTTGGGGATTAGGAGTGTTTTAGGTGTTAAATGTGTGTTTAACTTGTGAATAGGAGTTGTTGGGCTTATTAGAGAATATGAGGTTCCACCTCAAAACCAATTGACATTGAGAGGAGTAACCTATATCTCTTTTATATTAATGTTGGACTCTTTGGCTCACAAATCTTGAATCAGATCTCAATTTCATTTTTATTGAACCGATACCCTTTTGGGTTTTATAGGCCCTGATACTATATTAGAGAGGATGACAATCCTACCCAAATCTCCACATTGATATGATATTGTCCACTTTAGGCCTATGACTGCGGAGTTCTGATGGGATCAGGTGTATTAGTTCTTTGATACCATATTAGAGAATATGGGGTTCCACCTCAAAACTAATTGACATTGAGGGGAGTAACTTATATCTCTTTTATATTGATGTTGGACTCTTGGGCTCACAAATCTTGAATCGGATCTCAATTTCATTTTTATTGGACCGATACCCTTTTGGGTACCCGAATCTCCACATTTATATGATATTGTCCACTTTGGGCCTATAACTGCAGAGTTCTGATGGGATCCGGTGCATTAGTGCTTTGATACCATATTAGAGAATATGAGGTTCCACCTCAAAATCAATTGGCATTGAAGGGAGTAACTCATATCTCTTTTATATTGATGTTGGACTCCCTCTTTTCCAATGTAGGACAATTGTGAGATCCTAACAAAGCTAAGTTTGAGTGTTGTATTCATTAATGGTTTTATTATACACGGTTAATAGGGAATGCAAATCTAAAAAGAGGCTTCTGCTTGCTAATATCATAGGTGGCTACGGTTGGTGGATTTGGTTGGAGCGAAATGGCCGCATCTTCAACGAGAAACACAAAGCAAAATCAGCTATAGAAATATGGGATATTATTGTTAATGTTGTCAAACGGTATGATAAATCTTCTCTTTTTAAAGACTATATCACCTCTTCCATAACTATTAATTAGAGGGTTTTCTTGTAATTTTGTTGTATACTCCTTGCCTATGTCAATATATTAGTATATTTTTCAAAAAAAAAAAAAAGCATGTTTCGATCAATCACCCATTTCATGTTTGCTTCTTCTTTTTTCTCTCTCTCTTAGAGAAGAATACATTTCATGCTCATTAGTTCACACTTTTTTAGGAGATGTCTAGAGATAGTCACTCAATTGTGCTCATTGTACTTATCTTAATGCTTAGGCATAAAATTAAATGTATGTTTAATGACCCTTTAGTGAATGACCTTCGAGAGAGGACCTTGTTTTCATACACCAGTTCAATGACCTTTGAGAAGAAGCCCGTTAATTTTATGTTTAATGACCCTTGAAAAGAACTGTCGTTTACATGAGAGAAAGAAAAAAGGGTCATTAAAAAACAGTTCTTTTTTCTTAGTCTAGAGATAGTCACTCAATTGTGCTCATTGTACCTTTTCTTCTTTTTTCTTTCTCTCATGTAAACAACAGTTCTTTTTCTTAGTTTCCTCTTCTCCATAGTTTTGTTCAAGCTTCACTGAAGGAATTTTTTAGTTTATTTTTTTTTCCAGTGAATTGTATGCGATTCAACAAGTATCATACTATTCCTAAAGTTGAATTGCACGTTTTTTCATATTTCCAATTCATTCTAACGAGTTAACTTGTTTTGGTTCAGTTCCAAGTTAACTTGTACTATACAACTCGTGTATCGTACGAGTTTGATAACCATGCATGAAACATTTTGTAATCTGATCTTTGGTTTAGATTTACAAGTTGTTTAGTTTTATAATGATTGAAAAAGCATGTGATGAATGTGTCACACTCTCACAAGTTAATTTAAATCAACACAAACAATTAGCAAACAAGTTATTCTGGTGCCACGTCCGAGAGACAGGCCAATGGTGCTCCGTGTATAGGTAGGAGAACAAAGCTTCAACTCTTGATTATCAAAAACAAAACAAAAAAGCATGAGAGGGGACCACAAACACTACATATAAGACACTACTGCTCTCAATTAAAATAAGAGCAAATACCGATTTTTAGTATCAAACACGTGACCGTGGAACTGAATTGATTTATATTTAATCAACCAAGTCAACACGTCACTTTCCATACTATTATTAATTATTAAACATCTAAAGGAACCACTTTTATCATATCGTTAGCTAAAAGAAAAGCCAAGATCACTTGCCTAATTAATGGTGGTAATATCCTGATATCATAAAAACCAGTGTCACAACAAAATAAGTAAAAAGAAAAAAAAAAAAAGAACTAAAATCCATGATAGTGATGGAGAAGTTGGGTGTAAACGACCTGATCATCTTCATCGTGAATCTCAACTTTTGCAACTTTTTCCATTGCCAAAAGCTCCAAAGTTTTTTGGGCTGAAGTTTGTGATTGATGTTGATGCACTGCTTGTTCTTCTGGCGGCACCACTGATGGCAGCTTTGCCAAAAGCGCTTCCAAACTGCTCATTGATGGCGTAATTCTTACCTGTTGGTTGAAGTTGTTGTATAATAACTGTTCTGTTGGACCCGGGAAACCGCTCGCTTGGAACCGCCCCATCTCGGGGTTCTCGTACTCTGCTGCTGTTGCGGCGGCCGTGTCGGGGAATGGAGAAACTGATGAGCAAAGAGGATGTGGCAGTAGAACCCCCGGGATGCTTTCTATGTAGCAGAATTTCTTTCTTAATTGTACTATGAAGCTTATGTCTTCTGCCACCTGAATTGATTCATATTATAATATGTTTTAGTCTCTATTGTTTGATTATTTATTTATTTAGAAGATGAATTGATTTAGAGAAAAAAAAAAATTGAATTTAATGAACATGAATTGATTAGCATATATAGAGATCACCTTATGAACTGCTCCCAATTGGACGACGCCTTCTTTGACAGCTATCAAAGCTATGGTCTGAAAAAAGTTATATAAATACACATGTGATGCATATGACTTCAATCTATTTGGTTTTTCCATACATCAAAAATCATATAATTTGTCAATATGAATATAAATGTATGATCTTGTCACATATTTAAAAAGTGAGAAGTGTTTAATATCTTTATAAAATATATGAATTACTTCTCTTATTACTAATTGATTTTGAGGTGGAACTTAATATTATCTAATAATTTATATTACATAAAAAAAAACACAATTTTTTTTTTTTAATTAAGAGCAATATTAAACACATCATAGTTCTTCTAAAAGGTTTAAATTTATATTTAACTGAATCCAACATCTCAATCAGCCATTCTCTCCACTAATATTTTTCAAGGTATTCTTTGATTTACGTTGTAATGTGCATTGTGGTGTTGCAATTCTTCTTTGTTTTTTATTAGAATTCTGCGTTTTTTTTTTTTTAAGAAAGATACTAACTTCATTAAAGGGCTTGTAAGGAGCAAAGCCACGAAAAGAAAACAAACGCCGAAAATGGCTACATCATTTGCAAGAGTTGAAGGTTCTCCAATTTAGTACTTCATTGAAGGGCATTTTTTTTTTACGTGGGATTGTTCGAGTCTGCATAAACATTCTTTAATTTCTTATAAATTTGTATGTTCTATATGAAGTATCTATTTAATATATATAGGGTTAAAATTTCAGGTAGGTAAGATTCTTTAATTTCAGGTATTTGAGATAGAAATAACATCCACTTAGTGAATTGAAATGTGAGTTCAAAAGAAAGGTAGAGAAAAGGAAGAATTAGAACTAAAGAAATTCAAATTAATCTAGAGATTAATTTCGGTGCAGGAGTGGCTACACCCCTGCCAAGATGTCAGTGATGTGGTATCTTTGATATCACACATCTCTTTTTTTTTTAATAAAAAAAATAAAATTAAAAAATGTATAACTTTTAAAGTGTAAAATTCTGATCGAGGTGCAGTCAAAGGTGCACCCAAATTATTTTCATTAGTCCATGATTGCATACCTTTATGCCTGACTGAAATTGGGCTTCCCAAGTCCTAGGATGCTTCGAACAAAAAGAAAAATAATAATAAATTAAACAGCCAATAACAATTAAAAAACTTTATTGCCGGTTTTTTTTTTTTTTTTTTTTTTTTTGCATGGATTAAGTAATAATTGCTTACAGAGTCAGTGGAATTGTGCCAAGTGGGTAAGAATTTGAGGTCTTGATTATCATTGGCTTCTTTGTAAATCCATCTATGACTTCGATCTGCAGCCACTTTCCCAATCAATCTGCTTACAATTACACCAAATTAAATCAAACCAAATTCATCTATATTTAAAAAAGAAAACTTTAAGATATTAATTAAATTGAGAAAATAATTATAAATGTAATTACTTTTAAAAAAAAAACTAATTACTATAGTCACTAGTATTAATAATAATACTGTATTATATTAATAAGTATTTATCATACAATATTCAAATATATTAATAACTATGATATAAATATTTTAAATTTTATCTAATTATTTTGTGAGAAACGTTTATCCAATTCAATTTATTTAAAAAAAATTAAATTAACTTAATTACCCTTCTCCATAATTGTAGATCTCGTGTGACATCTTGAAGAAAAGCTCCGGCTGCAGACCCTGACATGGCGGTAACCCATATGCAACCGACGGCCCCGAAAAGTCACCACCACCGCCCATCTCGTCGGAGAATGACGATGCTGCAAAATTGCAAAACCCATCTTCCCACACTAGAATCCTACAAATAATTTCAATTTTAATTTCGACCCAATAATTTATTCCACATACCCATTAAAAAAAAACAATAAAATAGATAACAATACCAGTTCCTCCAATTTCCTCTGGACCGATCAAAAGCACCTTGATTTTCCCATCTGTAAAACCAAAAACAAAATTTGAAAAAAAAAAGTGGAAAATAATGGGAAAAAAAAAAAGCAATAAAAAAGATTACTTTGGAGGTGGGTAATTTCGAGGAAGGATCCGCCAAAAAACAGCATAAACCCACTGTGAATTATGATGAATACACAAGCTTCTAAGAGTGTGTTGAAGAAGATGAGTTGTGGCTAACAAATTAAGCCGTTGTTCCATCAAAAAACAACAAAAAAAAGCACAAAATAATTTAACTTTACGACAATGGCAGTGTTTTTAATTTTATTCATTAGAGAGGTGAGAATATAAAGACTTTGAGCAATTGTCCCAACAAAGGAAATATGCTTAATAAAAGGGTCCTACGGCTTCATCAGAATATCTATCATAGTTCTCAAAATTATTACATAGTTTTTTGTTTTTTTTTCAAAAGATTAATAATAATGTAGGGGAGGGTACCTTATATTATAATTTGTGGTGGATCCTCAAGTACTTAGGAATAATATAATTAAAGAGGGTTAGTACAAAGTTGGGTAGGCTACACCTTATCATTGTCAGGTATGTACAGCCATTTAGTCGCATTTCTTCTTGAATTTTCGATGACTTATGTTTTTATTTTTTATTTTTTCTTTCTCTTCATCAAATTATTGTTCTGTTAGAGAATAGGGTCAGATTTTACTCTATGATCATCGATCACTTATTGTATGGAATATAATACTTGTTTTCTGACTTAATATAGTTATCTATCCAATCATTATGTTTTTGATAATTTGAAAGGAATAATGCGAAAAAGGGTGTGAAATATTTGTTTCTTTTTTTCTAAAATAATGAATCACTATTAATAGGTTTCAAGTTTTTAATCAATATATAGAATACAAATGAGTAGGTAAGTATTGTTTTATTTTATATTGTACATATGCTGGATCTTAGGTTATTGAAAACTGGATTTGGAGTAAACATAATGCTAAAATTTTTAACGTACGAAAGCTACAAAGTCATTGGGAGGATATCATTACTACGAACTTCTTTAATTTAAACATTAAGATGTTGCTTCTTTTTATTAACTGGAAAGCATTTGTATAAAATTATATGTATGCTTCTTGCATACTTGTTCAAGGAAATTCTTGCCTTTTATTCCGAAAAAACAAACTTTTGTGTGGGGTTTAGTTATCTTAGGTATTATATGGATGTATTGCTGACATTTCTTAGCAAAATATTAGAAGAAAATTATCTCATATCGGAAATGTGTAAGAAAGAGGTGTGCTCCAAACACTTTAAAATAAACATGTGGCTGTGGTTTTAAAGCATCCCAATTCGAACCTACACCTTCTTGATCCAAGATATATGTCAATTACTATTGAATTAAATACACTTTAGCTTCTCTATTTTTTTTTTTGAAAAAGATACTATATCGATAAAGTATATAAGAAACATATATTAAGTTACATGTGAGGGAAGGGGAGAAAGCTTCCCGAATTCGGTGGTAATTTTTTTGCACCAAAACGAAGCATTAACAACGATATCATCCCATAATGCATTACCACCTTTTTTGTAATTATGATACATGATGTATTACACAATTGACATGCATTAAATTTTGCATTAAAGATTAAAGAAGAATGTGAATGAGAAGAAATAACATGTCTCCTTCTCTCACAACCGTGTCGTTGTGAAAAAAGTGTTAGCTAAAAGGGAGAGTTTTCCATGATCACACTCATAGTCTGACACTGAGGTCCAAGAAAGTTTTGGCAGTCTCTGATATATGCTCTTTCTCTTTGACCAACTTTTTGCATTTTAAATTATGCCGATTGACATTATCTAAATCTTTTCTCAACTCAAACAATATTTTATTATTACAAAGGGTTTGGTTGAAAATGTGTTGATTGATTATATACTTGGTATATCTCCATTAGGTTTGTTATGATTGTTAGGGACAAGACTTATCAAGAGATCTTCATATTAGTATATGTTATTTACTATTTAGGACTACTCAAAGTGCATAATACCAATAAAAATGTTTTCTTTCACTTATTTACTCATACACTTATATATCTATTGTTTATTCTTATCTAGTCAATATAAGACTTCGTTAATTTCCCAACAGTCCTAAGTTCGAAAAAAGTACCACTCGATCGAGCCTCAACCAGAAAATTATTCATCCAAACTCCTTCACCAGGGAAATTAAGAAAGTTCAATTACAAATGTATTATAGAGTACTCCTCAATGGAGCAACCCAAAAAACTCAACAAGAGATTTACTATGACAAACTATGTCTATGTTATTAAAGCTTAGCAACTTCTTTGTTCATCCCCTAGAGTTTTTTAGCGATGGTTAAGTCAGAGACATGACTTTGATATCACTTGAAAGGACAAATAATCATTTGGAGATCTCTATATTGATATGATTTCAATTATAGAGATGATATCCTCACTCATATATGGTTAGGAATTATAAATTCCTAACATATATTCATATTCTTCTTCCTATCTATATTAATATAAAAATTCTGTTTGATACCAATCATAAAAATAATGCAAGAACGTAGGGAGAGTTTGATTGGAGACATAAATGTCAGTGATGAAGCAGAAAAGCAGGTAATGAATTGGGGTAACAAGTTGAATGGGATGGCTTTTTCTTTTTTAAATTTATTATTATAATTATTTATGTATGACACAAAACATTAGTTTCTTGTTCTTTCGTAACATAAGGTACATGGCTTAAACAAAAACACAGACATAAACTGAGAGCTTGGATTGTAAACGGAGAAGTTTTAGGCATGGGGGAGAAAAAAGCACGACACTCAAATTTAAAAACCATTGGGTCAAAGATTTATCAATAAAAATAACCAATGATCTTTCTTTTTTTTTTTAGTACAAATTGAGGGAGGTGACCACAAATAAATTAGAGTCAAATATTGATTCTCGGAATCGAACCTATGAACGTGATGTTGAACTAGATTACTATTAAACAATAAAACCAACGCGTCACTGACCCTTTCGAGAATAAAAATAACGAATGACCAAACTTTGAAATATCATCTCAGCCATCGGTTCATCCTTATCTCTTACATTAAAGTACTGAAAAAAACTGCTCATCTCCCATACCTCTGTCCCCATCTGCTATTTCTTTTCATTGTTTGTTTTTTAAGAATTATTTGCTCTAAAGACGATGGTGTCTGAGTGAGAGATGTTGCATATGATTGAGTGAGGGGTACTTTTGGTTTTACAAGTTGAGGGTAAAAAAACATGTCTTTTTTAGCCAACCATTTTACTCTTACTGTTCTTACAACTTTTAGGGTTGGTAAAATTTTGTTAATATTGCAGGTTGCAGAATCTGATGGAAGAGCTTGTACAATCAGCAGATGACCTTTTGTTCTAAAAAAACGAGTCAAGTTCAAATTTTTTATTGTTTTCTATTACTCTCCAGCTATATACACATCAGTCTAATTAAAAGGATGTTTTCTAACCAAAAAGAAGACAAAATATCTTAGTGTCCTTCTCATAATCTTTTTATTATTAGATCGTATAAGATGTCATTAGAACTATTACTCTATTTAGCAGATTTGAAACTTATAAATGGTATTGAAATGGATTTCCACCAAATAATGAAATCATCCGGCCATCAATACTTTCCGTATTGAAATATGAAGTTTATTGTCTTAAACAACAACTTTTTTTAAAAATTGTTCGCTTCTTCACACTTCTTTTGAATGGTTCACTTTCCTTGAAAACACATTTTGGTTCTTAGTTTTTTTTTTTTTTTAGTTTTTAAAAGCTATATTTTTTTTTTACAAACATTTTTGTAGTTTAAAAATATTTTTAAAAAATAGGTAACAAAGTATAGAAACAAGTAAAAAATTAAAAATAATTAAAAATAAAAATCAAACTATTATGAAATGTGGTATTACAATTAATTGTGACCTATTTTTATCCACACATTTACATGATATGAACATTTCTCCTTAACATAGTATTGAAGATCCCGTGATGATAAGACGAAGAGAACTCAAATTTTTAATGCGATGTATGAATTTTTTTTTGTTCATTGTCAATTGGCCATGAGTAAATTTCATGTTTTATCGAATATTGATATCAAATTCTTAAAATTCAAACAAATATTCGATTTAAAATCAATCCAAGAATGGTTAGTTCAAAAGTGCCCATTTTGAGGACTTGATGATTGTTAAACATGAAGAGTTGTAGCTTAATAAATTTAAGAGCAGAGTGTGAAATCAAAATCAAGGGTAAGAAAAAAAGCAACCCAAATGAGAAAAATGCTTTGATATTAGGGGGGAAGTAGTGGATTTTTCTACTTTAAAGTAATATACTTTTTATTTTTCAAAGGAATGGTGATGTGTATGTGCATGTGCAAAGTGGGAAGGGTCCAGTATTGAAGGAGCTGGACACCATGAACCAAACTTAGGTAGCCCTCACTATAACCATGCAAAACTTTTCAAAAGAACAAAGTCCATAGCTAAAGAAAAGTATGATTGTGATGGCTTGGGGTTTTTTAATGTGAGAGAAATCAAATGCCTAAAAAGCCACTGCCATCTCATTTTTGTCCCTAACTCTAAGAGAAAATAACCCTAATTAACAAAACAAACCAACCAACAAAAAAGAAGTTTGGTTTGGGTAGAAAAGATTTGTTTATATTACACACACTTAAACAAATGTTTGTTGAATCTCAATTGATTTATTTATAAACTTCATGGCTTCACGTGACCAAGTTGTTGACTCGTGTTTTCAATATTCAAATCCCCAAAGAAGCTAGTTTTGAAGGAATAAACAAACTCAAATCTTGAATAACGAAGTTTAGGGTTCTTTTTTTTTTTTTTTTTTTTTTAACTTTTTGTTAAAACGATTCCATTCTAAAATATTTTAATAAAATAAGTTGTGGCGTCTTTATAAGAGATGTCACACCGTTGATTTTAATCAAACCATTTTATGTTATCTAAGGGCATCTCTGAGAAAGACGCTACTCACGTGGTACAAAAATTTGAAATTGTAAAATATCTTTTCTATATGTAAAATGTGGTTACTTTACTCAATTGATTATTCCCAAATAATACAGTGGTTGATTCTTTGGCATGCTTAGACCTCAACTTCTCTGAGTTCTAATTTGTAACTTATTTCTCTAAAACATGTCCATGGGAACAAATAATAAGCACATTTTATAAATACATAAGGTGTTTAGAGTTTTTAAATTGGAATTAATTTGACAAAAAAATAAATAATAAAAAAAAATCATGTAATTTTCACAAATAAACCATGATCGGATGTAAGTTTTAGGCTATGTTTATTTTTTGGACACAACCACTCCTCAACAACTACTGGTTTGCCTTTTATAGTAAACAACCACTCTTAACTTCTCTTCAACCACCCTTCAAACCCTCTATCAAATCTCTATTTTTAAAAAAAAAAATCAAATTTCACATTAAATCTCATAAAACATATCTTTTAATCTCGACTAACATCAATATTCAAATGTCTTTTCAAAAGTAATTTTAACTCTATCGAAAAAGTCAATAATGTGGTTGCTTGGTTTATTGGTTGTATTCCAATTTAATTCTACATTCGAGGATTCGATCTTGAAAGGAATTATTTCATAAAAATTTATTAATTAATAATAATTTTAGTTCATAAAAAACCTCATATTTTAATAAAAAATTTCAGGTAAACATATTTCTTAAACTATAAAAAATTAATAAGAACAAATTTGTAAATAAAATATAGGAATAAATTAAAAACAAATATTAAATTTTAGCTTTATTATCATTAAAATTTGACATTTAAAAGTAAAAGAATCAAAATAAAATAAAATTGAAAGTAAATGGAGTAAAATGACATTTTAGTTGTTTTTTTTTTTCTAAGTAGTTAATATTTTAAAAAATAATTAAAACAATAAGCAAAATTTAATAAAGTTAGGCAAAAGAAAGAAAAATAAATAAATATTTTGAAGTTATGAGTTTTTCTTTTTTTATTTTTGTGTTAGAAAACAAATATTTTAACTACTATATAATATATTTTGTTTGCTTAATAAGGTCATCATATCCTACTATTTCCTATTTCTTTATTTTCTAGAAGAATATATTTTTACAAGTTTCACATAAATATATTTTCTACTACTCTCTTAATAATTGAAATTTTAACGATTTATTCAATGGTAAATTTAGTTCAAATTTTTAAAATTTACCATTACTTGCTTGATTCATGTTACTAATATGTTTAGAAACAAAATATAAAACTAAAAGTAGATTGATAATTCAATATATGATAGTTTTTTTATTATCTTAGGGGTGTGTATGTGAGTCAATGAACTAGAATGTCATGAATTTGAATTCTTCAATTCGAATTATTATTCAACTAAAAAACATAAAAATATATTTTAAGATTAGTTAACAATAATCGAGGTGAATAATTAAAATTCATAAATTTTTAATTATAGACTGCTGCAACCACATTTTCAAAAAATAAAAAAGAAAAAAAAATATATCGACCACTATTAACCTCAATCTCCAAACAAGTAGTTAATTTCTCCACTACTTTTAACCTCAATCCCCAAACAAGTAGTTAATTTCTCCACTACTTTTAACCTCAATACCCAAACGAGTAAATAATCACTTCTAACTTCTATTAACCACTTCTTTTCCTCTACTCCACTCTTTTCTACCAAAAACAAACACACCTTAGTAATTTAAATATATCATTGTTTCTTGTTCAAAAAGACGAAGAATGTGCAAATGAATATTAATGGGAGAGGAAACAACTTCACACAAACTCGAATAATAAAAAAAATATACCATGATATTAGTGAGTATTTATCTAGAAATTGACTATTTATCTAATTAGGCTTATTTAATATGGTGTAAAAGCCCATGAAAGTTATTGAATTATTGTATAGGAAATTTACATGACTACTCAAATTTAGAAAATAATTATAAATATTGTCACGTTCAAACAATTAACAAATTTAGTTATTGGTATAAATGAGTATGTTTATATATTTCTTATAATATTGATATTAATGAATATTTATAATATATAATGCTCATATTAATTGATATAATATTAAAATCTATTAATTATTATGAATACAAATATTTTAAAACTTTCTTCAATTATAATTTGTGTGCGAGAAAAGCTCATTCAATTTAATTTTTCTATATATTATAGGTATCTCACATATTTTTCTATCTTCAATGAATGAACTTTTTCAAACAAATAATAATAACAAAGTCCAACAAGATATATATTCTTGGGGTCCAACCTAAAAATGATGAAGTTAAAGAGCCACTATCTTTTAAGAACCAGAAAATATGAAGAGATTAGATGAAGAAAACTTTACGAATCTTAATAAGATGCATGTGCCTATTATTATTATTATTATTATTATTATTATTATTATTATTATTATTATTATTGTTGTTGTTGTTGTTATTATTATTATTATTATTTTCACTACATCACATTGCTAAACTTCCTCCTTTGATAAAAAAGAATCTGACAGGAAAGATTAATATAATGGAGGGATGTTCTTTTTTGGTATAAAAAATGGACAGGTCAAGGGCAATTAAACACCCTGCTCCCAAAAAATCCAAGCTACATATCCATAGGGGAATCTCTTAGAAGGAGGCAATTAATACAATGGAGGGATGTTTTTTTGGAACTTTTGCATTTTATGTGTATAAAAGCACGGGCACGGACACGAGATAGAGAACCGACACGATATAGACACGTAAACATGTCATTATTTAAAAATGTACGACATAGATATGTCAAAGACTAGAGATGGCCACGAGGTGGGGCGGGACGAAGATGGTTTTAACGTCTCTATCCCCGCTACTCATTTCAACCCCATCCCCGCAGAATTCACCGTAAAATTTTGTAGGGAACGGGGCGGTGGTTCACAGTGGAAAAACCACAAGGATTGGGTTCCCCACCGGAAATTATTCTCCATTTAACTCTTCTCCTTTTCTTTTTTCTATTCTTAACTTTTTACAAACTTTTTCGATTTTTAACTCATTTCACTAAATCTTAGATATTTTTTTCAATATTAAAAGAAATGTTTATTGATTTTTAATTAAATAATTAATTAGGTAAGAAAATATTAATCCAAATAAGTATGTTTACTACTTTATGTATATAAATGTATTTAGAAAAATTAAAAAAATAAATATAAAAAATTTGAAGATGGGAAATACATTTCCCGTTCCCATCCCCATTTAACTTGCAGAAATTTTTCATCCCCACTTACTCTCCCATTCACTGCCTATTCAGGGATTCACCGCCCCTAGCATCATTATTTTTTATGATATACTATTAATAGGTCAAATCCAAAATATTTTAGTTAGTTATAAGCCTACCGTTAACAATTTCAATATATTTTATGTTTTACCTCTTTTCTTTCTCTCCGTTCTATTTTCTATCTTTCTTTCCTTTTTTCGCTTTAGTCCATTTATCTTCAATATGGACGTTATTGTCGATGGCCTCCACCAACACTACTTGTTATCGTGTTGTTATGTCATCGGTCATTTGAAACAAATAAATCTTAAATGAGGTGTCCATGAAGTGTCCATGGTGTATCCGCTAAGTGTCCAAAATTAAAAATAATAATATTGAAGGAGGACAATGAATTTTGAGTGTCGATCGGATACATGTCTGAAGAGTGTCTGGAAATATGAGTGTCGGACACGTGTCTGACATGCTTCCTATAGACCTAATACTTAAATATATAATATTGTCATATAGATTTCTTCTCCGAAGGTTTTGCCATAAACCCGAGATGATGATATCTAATATCTTTGGCGATATTGTGGTGTGTGTTGATGGAGCGTACTGCCATAATGTTCTCTTTTTGTTGCCCGGCAACTCTTTGGGAATATATCATATCAAATGTGGCTCTTTGGTGTAAACAATAATGTAGCTTATCTTAAAGAATACTATCATTGTTCCATCGCTTTAAATTGGAGATCTTTTATCGAGGTCTCTAGCGACTATAATTAATGGTATGTGCTTTATATACTTTTTACTCCAGTTTCAATAACTGAATGCATGTTTCCAAATAATTTTGATGTTGTGGGGTTTAGTAAATAGTGGTTTGATAGTGACTTCATTATAAGGCTAAGGTTAAGCCACAAAGACATGGAATTGGCATCTTCAGCAGCTCTGTAGCTTTAGGACAACTTCACTCTGTTTCGTGGGACACAACTAGAGATTAGGTACATTTTTTATTGTCACCTCTCACTCTTCAATTAATTATTTTGATTCACCCATAAATTTTCATTTTTGCTATACCGAATACTGGATTCTGATAGCATATTAGAGAATATGACGGGAGTGACTCATATCTCTTAAATATTGTTATGAATTGGCGATGAGAAGAGTAACTTCTATATCTTCTATATTGTTATAAGATCTCTACTCTTTTCGATGTGAGATTCTTAACAAAGGAATCTATAGCTTTTTCAATCCATTCCATTTTTTAATTCGCATCTAATCAAATCGTGTACACCCTTGTTTATCAAAACCCTTGAGAACTCTATTTGGGTTGTCAGCGATTTAACATAATTTATCATAGGTAGACTACTCTTCTCGTAACTAATTGATTTTGAAATGTAACCTTACATTATCTAATAAACCTCATGATTTTCTAAATCAAATTGAACTTTGTCTATTGCAAATTAGAATGTGTGTTGTGGCTTTGTATATTAGTAGTTGGGTTGGGCTAGACCTAACAAATTTGAAGGCAAATTGATCTTTTTTTTTCTTCTTGTTTTTTAAATTTTTTGGGGTGTAGGGTATGTGTATTACACTAAAAGTTTATTGCTGTCTTCTCCACAGGAGAAACATTACAAATTGGAATCCAGTGTTAGGGCACTATCAGATGGAGAGCCCACCACACCCAACAGTAAATATTAATCATCAAATAAAAACCATAAGGATTGAAGGGAGACCCCCTATTATTCCCACATTCAAAATTCCTATATTTTTCTTCTCTTTTTATCTTTGTTTGCTTGTGTGTCTCAAGAAATATTATTAAGAGTAGCTTTTTTTTTTTTTCTTTCTAAATGTAAGATGTAGTTACAAATATTTTTTCTTCATGTATCTAAATGATTATAAAAATAAAAATAAAACATGGTAAATGCCTTGAATTTAACTATGTTACGGTACGATTATTTATCACTGGGTCTCCAAGAGGTGTACTTTATAAATTCTCTTAAAACAGTAAATAACATGAAACATACAAAACATGGTGATTTACGTGGTTCATTAACGGTAACTTACCTACGTCCACAGATAGAAAAGATAACGATTTTATTAAGAAGAGGTACATATACAAGAATGTCAATCAAATAGACCTAAAGCTGTAAGAGAGTCGCCTCTAAACTCTAAATAAATTAAGTTTTCTTCTCTCACGAACATAACGTTACAGAACTATGTAGTTTTATGTATTGCTTTGTCTCACATTTTCTTTAACGTTGATTGCTGTGCTTTTGGATTCTTTCATGACAAAAGCACGCTATTGTATGCTAATCATATTAAATAATGAGAAATTTACTAGACTAATTAAATTTAAAAAATAATTATAAATTTGATTGCTTTTAAAAAATAAAAAATAAATATAGGTATCGGTATTAATAAGTATTATCACATATTTTTTTATGATAATGATATTAATTAATATTTATATTAAATATTAAAACATATTATAATTATTTTGTGAAAAAAGCTTAAAAAAGACAATTTCTCTTAAATAGTTCGTTAATATTGTATGTATACCTAATGTACTGTTAACGAATTTTGTGTAAGGGATCCATTATTTATTTATTTATTTTTATTTATTAAATGAAATATTTTACTTGATTTTTATCTCGAATATTTATACGCAAAAACCTGAATCTTAAAATAGAAATATATAACGACCCTAATAATCCTAACTATCCAAATAAATCTAATATTAATGGCTTTCTTAATTTTGAATCAACATTTTAATTATTTAAGGTCTCTTTGATAATCTTTTTTTTTGTCTTTTGTTTTTTAAATTTAAGCCTACAACAAATATCTTACCATATGTTTTTTCTTACTTATATATCTACATCTTACCTATATTATTAAAAATCAAATAAAAATTTGGAAACAAAAAAAAGTAACTTCCAAAAATTTGATTTTGTTTTTGAAGTTTGGTTAGCATTCACCTACTTTCTTAAGGAAAGATGAATATATAGTAGGAAAGATGGAACTCATTTGTATAAAATTTGAGTAAGAATAGACTTAAATTTCAAAAATCAAAAATAAAAAACAAAATAATTATGATTATCAAACGGGACCTTAACATTTCCAAACTTTGTAAAAAATTGTCAAATGACTATTTGATAACCTCTTTTTTTCCTTTTTTTTCTTTTTTTTTTTTTGCTTTTGAAAATTAAATTTATTTTACGTTAATTTTTCTATCATAATTTTCATCTCTTAAAAAAAAACATTTAAATATTTAAATCAATTTTTAAAATGTAAACAAGTTTGAAAAGTTTTTTTTTTTTTTTCTTTTAAACGTTTGATTTTTGAACTTTTGATCTGATTTGTTCATAAAGTGTTTCGAGGTTTGAAAAATTAGTCATCAAACACCTTAATATCAAACACGATTTTACTTAATTTAGAAAGAAATATCAAATGTACTATATATATATATATATATCAAATTGATGGATCTAAATGATTCAATTTTTTAATTTAGAATGCATCCAACTAACTCATAATTGGAAAGCAAACAATTGAGAAGCATTTAGATATAAATATTGTCAATTATGAAAGGGAAGAAAAAAAAAAAGATGAGAACCATGAAGTATAAAATGATCATGAACAAAAGCTTATTGGATAAATAGATTATCGGCCCAAGTTATAATTATCGACCCAGCAAGACCAATATTCTCGACTTCGAAAAAAATAAAACAAAATTTGGCTAAAAAATCAACAAGAAATTTGCTTAATCCTAAGAATTAAATGTTAAAATTATTGAAAACCGACAAACATACAAGAACAATGATTGACATGATGATGTCAATTAGCAATTATTCTCCCGAAAATAAGTGTTAAAAAGAAGTGAATTTTCAAATGATGTGAGAAGAGAAAGATATATAATTACCCACTTAAGCAAAATCCAATTAAATAGATCAGGGACCTGCATCCATATTTTCCATTTGGTTGAATTTGAAATTTTCAAAATGTCAATCATTTGACAAAAGATATATAATTATTATCTTTGCACCCCTCTAATATTTCATATTTTTCTTCAAATACTTTAATTGTTTGAGAACAATGTATTAAGTTAAATGCTAAAATAGTAACATTGACATAGTTATAAACAATGGTTTGAATTAAAGTTGGCTAGATCTGGATTATATTCTAATATTTTTTTTAAGAGAAGAGGTCTACATAACCCTAATTCAAATGTCCTCAAAAGGATGGTTTCCTTGACATGGATTTAAAATCTTCAAAATATGCATTTTTTTTAAACATCTTAAGTTTGAAACAGGCAAAATCAAAAAATAAAAGAAGTTTGGAAGTGAAATCACTTATTATCTTTTGAGTTTAGATCTAGAAATGAATATTGATGTTCTCAAATATGTAATAAAGTCAACTATTAAATAAAATGGTCAACAAAAACTACATCAGTGTACAATCAATGACCAAGAAGTTATGAATTCGAATCACTGTAATCTCAATTGTTGTAACTCAAGAAACTATTAAATAAAATAATTTTGAACAAGGTGAAATGAAATTATACGAAGAAAAAAGATGAAAAGTCAGAAACATGGAAAGCACGACGAAGACTTGTTTGAGTGTAGTGGAAATCAAGCTAAGGTTTGGGGCCATTTCATGACGCCAAAGTGCACGGCCAGTTAGGGTCAACTTCATAACATAGTGCCCTTTGAACTCATCTCTTTCCATTCAATAATAATAATTATAATCCATTTCATTTCTCTCGCAAACACAAAAATGTGAAAATGATGGAAACATTCAAGACATTTCTTTATTACATTTTTATTATATAATCCTACTTTTTTTTATATGAATGTATGCATTTGTTCAGAATATATTTGTATGCACATGTGTGTATGTATATTGTATATAATTAGATGGAAATATATGCATACACTATTTATTTTGATTATGATTAAGATTCAATCTTTCAGTTAGTTTGAAAGTGGAATTGTTCACTTTTTTATTCTTTTCAAATTTAAAAGTATTATTAAAAATTTCATTAAGTAGACATATGTAGTTCAAAAAACCCATAATACTTTTTAAAATGGAACACTGCAATTGTGTATGAAGAAATAATTGTACAAATCTAACAACTATATTAAAGGTGTTTTTTTTTTTTGTAATTAGAAAAAAGATCATTCAAAAAATAACTTATAGCAAAGGTTAGTAATGCCTTTAGGATCTTTACCTTATTCTACATTGAAAAGGTGAAGGGAGCTTTAATAATCTTTATAAAATTATAGGACTCCTGATTTCAATATCAATTATTTTTAGATGGAGCCATATACTATTTAATATAATATCATATCTTATTTAAACTCAAGCAGGTTTCAATATTAAATCACTAAAAGAAGCACGATCTTTAATGAAGCATGATGAAATACCTTGCCATCTTTATTTTATTTTAGTCTATGTATTAATATGCATAGACTAAAATAAAATAAATCTCTAAATACAAAGGCAAATACATGGACTAAAATATTAACATTAACTTTGCCTCTCGGTGATATAAATTTACACTCTTTAAAAACTATGACATTGCCTCCATTGCTTTAAATTGAAAAGCTTTTTAGTAATTCTTGCATGCCTTTAGAATGAATTGCATCTCTTTCTAAAAAAAGACTAAAATAAAATAAATCTCTAAATACAAAGATAAAATAGTATTTTAACGAAAATATATGTATATGTATATTTATGTCTGAGTACTAACATAGTTAATGTTAGTCTTACTATTTTTTTTTTTTTTTTTTTTTGAGAACATAATATTAGTCTTACTATTAATTAAATAATATTAGAGTAGTATTAATATTCCATAATGTGCAAAATCCACTCGACTTGTAGGTTTAGATTAGGGTGGTATAACTATAATATTTAAGGATGCATTAGGGTTCAAATGTAATGTGTGGCATAAATAGTAGCCTCAATTATTTTTTTCTCTTGGGAATGACTTTGATCAAGTCATTATATATTTTTATATGAATAATTTTGAACAAGTCATTTTCAACATAAATTAAACCCGTTATGACCTAAATTAAACCCTAACAACTCATTTCTTCAACACATTCTTCTTTATAAACATCCATCTCGATGGCACCATAGTATTCTCTGCCATTTCTCGTACAAATATCTTCTCTCTTCTCCATACAACAAATACCACATCAGTTCCTTTTTCTAAATCTTCAATTTTTTTTCTTCATAATCTTTTAGTTCTTTTTTAAATTTCTTGTTTATCTACATTTTCCCTAAATCGACACCATGACCAAGGTTGGCTGTTCTGAAGTAGATTTTTCACATTTATGTCGTTATTTTTGGTCATATACATCATATATGTTTTATTTAATTTTTTGTATCACATTTTCTCTATTGTATAGAATATGTACCACTGTCTCCAAGTTTCACACGTCTACTAGCATGTGTTCACTTGTAGGAGATGTTACATTAATGTTAACTAGTATTAGAGTAATATTAGTGTTCATAATTAATGTGTAAAGCTGTTGGTTTATGTTATTTTTAGTATAGTTGTATTTTCATATTTTATAATTATTTATTCATTTTAGAATTAAATTAA
>JBBMKA010045135.1:0-20632 GCA_037833695.1 Sechiopsis laciniata | reverse complement strand
TTTGAAACTTTTCAAAGTCTAGGGGTATTTTTGACACAACTCTCATAGTATAGGGGCATTTTGTATAATTTAACCATTTGAAATTTAAAATCTTAATAAACACAAAATTAAAGAACTTTTTGACTTATTACACTTTTTTAATTCACTTATTAGACTAAATGTCTTTAATAAATATTAACTGAAAATACATATACTAAATTAGTCGTTTTAAATTCAGAAGATTTAAAAAAAAAAAAAAAAGAAGCTAAAATTCAGAGGATTAAAATATAAATGAGTTGTAAAAGATAGAGACAAAATTGTATTTTAACTTTATATGTATGTTTTTGTCTTTGCCTTTATGCATCGAGGACATGATTACGTTTTGGAATTAAATTAAAATTAAAGTATTGTAAATGAAGAATCCGTCTCATTTGATAAGCATGAAGGAATATGTAACGTGTCCTTTTTTTTTTTTTTTTTAATAATTTTTATATTTAAATTTATTCGTTGCTTAAGCAAATATAGTTTATGGCCCGACAAATCCAGATTTTTGGCCTATTTTATATTTTGTCAAAATGCATATAGTTTAATGAGCATTTTGTATTAAAGATTTTAATGTTGTAGATACGACTTTTTAAAAAAAAAAAAAGAAAAAAGGAATAATTACACAGGTTTACACTTTTAGCAACACTCATTTCTATTTTTTAATTCTTAATTCCATATTTTTAGGCAATTACAACAATACCCTCTCATATAATAAATGCTAGATATTTCTATTTTAATATTAAAAAACAAATAAGAAAGTTGATAAATAATTTCCAACTTACTTTCCTAAGATTATGGCTCATTATTTCGAATTCTTAAATCTTATCCACACTTTTCCTTTTGATTATCATTCCTTATTCTCCAAGTTTTGAATTACCATTTTTTATCTCATGATTTCTTCACGAAATCACTTTCTCCATACCGTTTGGAAGTTATTTTTTATTCAATCGTTTCAGAATCGTCCGACTAACATTAGGTATTCTTTTTCTCGATTCGTCTTTGTATTCGACTAACAATGATGTGAGTTTGATGTCTTTTAAGGTGACTATATTTTAGTTCATGGATTTCATGTATTTAGAGTATTTTTGTATATTTTGGGGTTTATTTTTCCATGAGTATCCTTTCTTCTTTTTTCTTATTTTGGGGGTTTTCAAATGGTATTTGACAATATTTTTTTATTTGCATGTATGACATTGTTGGATTATGTTGTAGTTTTTTTTGGGATTTCATGTATGATATATGTGTGTGTACGGTATTATTGATTGATGATTTATTTATTATTATTATTATTATTTTTAAACTTTTGATTCATCTTTGAATGTAGACTTTAGAAACTATATTTAAGTTCTAGTTAGCTTTTATGTTGTTGGTAAAACTAGTACTATTTTGAGAATACTGTATTGATTTTTGTATTATTGGTAAAACTAGCATACTATACTGTTTTGAGAATAGTGTATTAATGTTGTCTATTGAGATGCAATTGAATTGAGTCGTATTCTTCTTTATTGCATTTAATGCTGTATTGTTAAAGAAAATCAATAAAACTTGCATTATTTTGGGGTATGTACCGTATTACTTATAATTTGTATTGTCAAGACAATATTAATTAATATGCAATAACAGTATGAGAGGTATTACACAATATTAAGATTTAAAATAGTTCTATGTTAGTATTAATGTAATATATTTTTTATTTCATTTTTTAATGGGCAGAGAACAAGTTCATCAAGTTCCTCTGGTTGGGAAGATAACACTTCTACTTATGTGTCCACCACTACACTAGATTCGCCTCCAACTATTGTATATACATAGAAGATTAAAAATATGAAAAGTAATATGTCTCAAGTAATAGAAGGAACGAAGGAAATGGAAGAGGTGACAAGTGAACGTGTTGTCAATACAATACTAGAGTGGTTGTATAGAAGATTGATGCAAAATAATTACAATAACACACTATCATTTGGTACATTTGATACTGTATTAATTTTTGAATACTGCATTTTTTGTTAATACTATAGGTTCAGTTAATATTGTTAATATGCAAGAATCGTTGTTCTATAAAAATGTATCATTTATAATACTTGTGTTTATGAAATAGATGAAACATGGACGAGACATATATTATAATACTGGTAATAATGAGTTTTAATGTGATCCTTATTGTTCAATGCAATACGTATTATTCACTACAAACTTGTTAATATAGTTATTAAGTATAAAGATGTGCATATTCCATGTATTTATGTCGTATATAACTATAAGACAATCTTGTAAATAATCTGTAAAAACTACCGTATTTATTATTAATGATTTAACATTAGAGTTATGTTCTCTAATAAAATATCTAATAAAATATTAATGTTGTTTTAATAATGTTATTTATATTATTAAGTACACATATTAATATGGATAGACACATATGATATTATATTAATATTGTTTTTATAAGATTATTGATATTGTTATTAAGTATACATATTAATTCATCATTTACATCCATGTAAATTTATGGTTCTAATATAATTGGATCAACAGATATGATGTTGTATAATAACTCACGAATAATACAGTTTGAGTAATAAATACACCGTTTTTATGTAATGTGTATTGTAATACACTATTAGTATTTATGTTAGGATTCTTATAATACAATATTAAGAATATTGTTATAATAATAATACAATATTTTGAATCCAATTTTGAAATATGTTAGAGGAAGTTTTTTTTTTTGTTTTGGCCAAAATGAATGGAAAGAAATGTATCCAAAAAAAATGGGAGACCAAGTATGAAGAAAACAGTTTTGAAATTCTATTTTTAGGAAAGAAATTGTTAATTAAGAAAATGTATTTAAGTAATTAATGAGAGATGACAGAAGTCCATTTAATGAGTAATTAATTTATGAATGATATTTTTAGAAGGAATTTGTTAATTATGAGAGTCTTAATTATGACATTTAAAATCAGTTCATTAAATGTAGGCGAAGGTAGATGATATTATTAAAAGTTATTTAATCTAGATTTTAAAAAGAAGAATTAGAAATGAAAAAAATTAGTTTATTGCTTAGTTTTGTAATTATTTATAGGAAATGGTATATTGAATACAATTTTCCTTTCTTTTATTCTACATTTTTTTTTTTCAAAAACAAAAAAGTTAATGGCTTACAAAAACATCATTCTACCACATCAAGAATTGTATTAAAAAGTTAGTAATAAGAGAACTTTCATTGTCAAATTAATATTCTTCTTTTTTCTCTCTAAATCTTATCTTCATTATTTTAGGTTTATGGCACAAATCCAATTAACATGTTGAGCATTTTGGGTAAGTACTTGCCTTAGGTAAGTTTTGTTCATTAAGAGCAAAACTAGCCTAAAGGTGGGAAGTATACTCAAAATACTTATCCACTCTTAGGTAAATTTTGCTCATTAAATAATTAAGAATTTGAATGTAACACCCTCAATTTCTTTAAGAAAAATAAAGTGATGGATTAAAGATTTAATAGTTCATTTTATTAATTTAATTTTAGTTTTCCTAAGTTTGTGCTTTAAATTTTACAATTCCATGTTTTAATGTATTTATGGGTGAGGGTTTGTTTCTTTTCGAAACTAGGGCTTTAGCATATAAAAAATGGAAAGAATTTTCTTTTATAAAAGACTATTGTTTTGCTTCTCTTTCTCTCTAAAACACTCATAAGCCGCCAGCACAAGTCCCCAGCCCCTCTCTCTCTCTTATCCGCGTGTCGACCATCAAGCATCTGGGAGGATCGCATCTCAGCCGTTGGATCATCACCTATGCGTTCTTGTCACGAGGAGGGCCCAGCTCACAAGGATTGTAGTCTTTCCAGCACTCATCTGCGCATGTTTGAACTTCGCTGATGCCGACGACATTTCATCGTCTCATTCAACACTATCTCTCCTCCTCCCAGTGTCGTCTGCGTCAATTGCACGAGGTTCCAACTGCCCTCATCGTCCAGTCGCGTGGGTGTTGGTCTGTAGGAACTTGTCGTAAACTCGCCTCTCCGCCTTGTTATTTTTTTCTTCTTCAAGCACCAGCGAGTCTCTTGCGTATCCTCATCATTGAGTATGTCATTTCTTCTCTTAAAAGCTTTGTTTCTGGCCTTTAATGGAGTTTTTCGGTGAGGAGGGTTTTAAACCTATTTCTTATTTCTCAGTTTCACAGAGTTAGAGACCTCCGTTCGTGATTTCGAGACCAGATCCATGACTAGGAGAGAGAGATGAAGAAAAATGGGTAAGGATTTTTGGTTTTGGTGGCAACGCGCCGCCGTCGTGTTCCGGCGACATACTGCCACACTCCAGCAACGTGTCGTCAGCTCAGTTTGTCATCTCTGTTTGCGTGGTGAGCTCTATTTTGGCCCTTTGTGCTTCGTTTATTCGTTTCATTAATTTTCTCTTCGTGATTCTTCATTTAGGCGACTCTCAAGATTCATCGTTTAGTTCGTGGTTCATCTTGGTGTTTTGGTCGAGTCATCGAAAAGGTAAGGAGTTCTATTATGATCTGGGTTTGTGGCTTAAAAGCATGTGATTAGTGGCTTGTTAGAATTTATGGGAAATGAATGTCGGATGACTTGTTACATGTTTGTTTGTGTTTGAAACTCCTTGATTGAACTTGATATACTCGTGATAACATTAAATCGTAGTGTAGCTCTTAGATTGCAAGGTCTCTGTTTGTTGCCCATGTGATCGAATCATCATTCCCTGAATCATACCTTTTACTCGTATACGTCATGGATTGTTTATCTGTTTGATCATTCAAATGACTAAATTACCTAGGGTAATGCATGTAGTGTTTGTGAATGAAATGCTCCTAATGTGTTAGGTAGCTCATGAATGATCATGTGTATGTTTCATTGTTGCTTGGTTCATCTATGGTTGGTTGTACATGTGTTAGAATGATCATATGTTTGACTATATATGTGCTACAATGATTATATGCTCAGTTTCTCTATTTTTTCGCCTAGGGGTTTTCTTGTAGTGATCGGTTATCATGATACCTAGTTTGGATTGATTATATTCGACATTAGAATAACTATGCTAAGTTATCGTGTTAGCCACCTAGAGGAGTAGCTAGCTCACCTCTTTTAAAACTCGTGTTGCGTGATCAATATCGTGTTATTGATGTGACTCCCTAGTGCCCTTAGGAATCGAGCGAGAATATGAATCCTCTTTACTTCGAACACGTGGTTGGGTTGTACTAACCCATGGGTTTACTTTTGTATCTAACGAAGGTGATCGGATCTCATCCACGTGTCACATTGTGTATGGAACAATGAGTTCCTTGGTTGTTGGGCGTCTTGGGTTACACCAACCCTCGGGGTTGGTAGTTGCACCAGTCGAGGCCAAGCTGCACCTCATGTGACTCTAGTGCTAGTTATATCTCTTTTGTTATACTCGTGGAACCCCATATACTTTATGCATTGTCCAACTAGTTTACCTGTTGTAGTACGTGAGAGGGGAAGCCAGTCATAACTCGCTTGACCTTGACACATATTGTTTGACCTGTCTATTGTGGTACCCACCCTTGTGTTGTAATAACCCATGGTTTTGGTGATGTCTAAATGGAGTAAAAGAGAACTAAAGGTTCTATTTGGGATGAAAGTGTGGCATTTTGTGATAAGTTTAAAGTATGGGGGCATTTAGGTCTTTCAGCTTTAGTATTTAACGAGAATTCCGAATCCCTAGGGCTGTCATGTCCACTGTTCATGCCGTCAGCCCTTGAGACCCGCGTCTCCCTCTTTATTTGTCCTGAGCTCGAGTTGTGGCCAGAGTTACAGTTCCAGCGAAGCTTACCGTTTGGTTCACCTCACACCTCAGCCGTCTCCGCCGTCGTGGTCTACTTGCGCCGTGGCTGTGGGTTCTGTGTAGCTGAGCATGTGTTTTGTCACTACGTGGGTTCTTCGAGAACAGTGGTGCCGTCGCCGTGGGTCTATTGCGTCACTGTTCAGTCGAGGTTTGCCAGCGTGAAGCTTTCGTGGTTTTGAGCATAGAGTCGATGTCACAGAGTTCGTCACAATGCAGCCATGGTTCAAACTCGAGCTTGTGTTTGAGCCGTCGCAGGTTAGTTGTAGGTTTCACCGCCGCGAGTTAGTTCATGAGTCTCACCGCGAGTTAGTTCATGAGTCTCACCGCTGCCGGTCTGTTCAGAAGCGAGTTGTTCCACCACTCGCCGTGAAGTTTCATTCGTTGGAGCCAAGGTGATAGGGATTTATTTGTGTGGGTTTGATTAACATCTTGAGGTTGAAGAAGGGTGATGATTGAGATGAGGTTTAAGTCATTTCAAGTTGGGATAAGACTATTTAATAGGGGTTTAAGCTTATTTAAATGAAGGACAAGGGTTGTTTGTTTAGGTTCAAATTCATTTAAATGATGGATTAAGCTTGTTTGTTTATTGAGTTAGAGTTAACTAAATGTGTGTTAAGGTCTATTTGGTTGCCAGTTTATGGGTCTTTAAGTTATGAATAAAAAGTGTTTAGTTTTGAGTTTAGGCGTTGTTTGGCTTAAAGGTTGTTTGGTTATGAGTTATTGATCATTCAAATGGAATTTATTTATCCTTTGACTTTTGTTGACCAGATTTGACACGAGCTGTTTCTCTTCTTTGAGCCAAGGTTAAGAGGTGCACGGGGTCGTTGGGACACGATTTTTGAAGTTCTCACTGATTGATAAATTCGATGTTCTGGATCCGATTTTGATAGTCTGAGTTGCTAGTTTCGACCGATTTGTTCGTTTTGGGGCTTAAAGTTGCGTTTAGCTATTTAGAGCTATCAAGAGGTTCTTGAAGCATTATTTAGGGATTCGGCCAAGGTAAGGGACCCGTTGCCTCTATCTCGAGGCCGGTGGGTATTACATATGTTAGATTAATTGTATTCACTTGTTTTGATGTGGCATAATCTTTGTTGTTTGTTGCTTGTATTGATTACACTAAGAGCATGCAATATATGATTAATATCATGTCTAAGGCAAGCATGTAGATTATGTTGATTATCTGGATATATGTGAACTATTGTATGTTGATTGACAGAGTCGGTCTTGCATGATAGTTTGTATGTCCCACTAGGGACTTGCATGATGTTTGATGCACGACTTGGTGCTTCGTTTGAATGCAAACGAGGTACGGAGACTGGATAAAAGATGCTAGTAAGCGGACGTGCATGGTTTGTGGCCGGCACGTTCTCAATGGGGGATTTGTGGTCCCTTGCCTCAGAGTTTTCGTGGATGGATGGCCCACCAGTCTCACGACTCTGTCGATGTTTTACTAGTAGCTTAGGGTGCTCTCCAGGTATGTGGTTGGATTTGTGGCCCTTTGGTGAGCGTGCTGGATCCACCTTCACCGTGAGTATGAGACTTGTGGGATTTGTGGTCCTTTAGCTACCAAGCTTCTCTACTCTCAGGATCCTTTGGCCTGGAGGAGGTATCCCAGATTTCCTTAGATATTTGTGGTCTCTGTTGGCTTTTAGGTCTTTGGTTTGTAGCCTTAGACCGCTCTGCGTGGCGTGGATCTAGGACATGGTTCTTGACCCCTTTTTACCCTGGAGCTCAGGTTTTGTGGACCCCTTGATTATGTTGTTATCTTGCATGTTAGTGATGCTTTTGACATGATGCATGTCTTTACCCTGAGTTGGTGGATCCTTACTGAGTTACAAAACTCACCCTTTCCACTGTGGAATACCACAGATACTACGAGATTGTATCGAGATGGGTGATCGAACGAGCTGGAGATGACCATGAGACCTGCTGCATTATTCTGTTTAGAGTCTTTTAAATTTATTCCTTCTGCATGAACTATTTAAGGGCTTATAAGTTGAATGTTTTACCAAGCTTTTATGTTTTGACTCTTGGGTACCCTATGATTGTTTTAATGAATTTATGGTTCTTATAAACTTTCTTCTGAGTTGTTTTAAAGAGGTTTTGTTTTAAATTTACATGCATAGGATGTCGAACACTATTTTCATGCATCCCAGAGGTCGAATTCCAAACTTTTCTCTCGAGTATACCAATTACCAAAAAATGGCAACACTTCCAAATGCCACTTCTTCCCGTCGCATCCGTCTTCAGGACGATCTAGTCACAGGTTAAATGCTAAAATGACTTTTGAGTTCGTTCTTTAGGTTATAGTTGGGGTCGGGTCCTTACAGTTGGTATCAGAACTCAGAGTCATAGATTTTGTAGACTAGCTTACATCATAGGCTGTTGGTTTGGTCTCCATGGTCTTTAGCTGCCGATCTACATCAAGTATCTTGGCAGTGGAGTAAGGATCTTTGTTGTAAAAAGCATGTTTTAGTTATGATCGGCGCTGTTGTTTATCGTATGTTATTGCATGTTATCATACTTGTGTGCTGGCCTAGAGTTTTCAGAGGGGGTTGAGACTTCCCTAAGCTTGTTATAGACTGTTAAGACACCTAGTAGAGTTATTAGGAGTTTCGTTAAAGGTTCCAGAGCAGTTGAGCAGTGTGAGCTTTTGAGCTCAAAAGGAGCACTAGTCTCGAGGTGCAGTCTTCTAGAGGTCAGCAAGAGATGCAACCCTAAAGTTTGAGCAATAAAGATCTCAATGTCATTGCTGATGTTGCAGTTGCCAAAATTGGGCTGAAAGCTGAGATGTTGGTTACTTTGCAAGTTAGAAAGCGCTTCCAGAATCTTTTCAGGGTGTGCAGGATGTTTCTCAGGTGACTACACCAGTTGCAAATATTCAAGCTGAGAGCATTGAGGAAATTACAGAATTTTAAAATATCTTAAAGGAGTTAAGAAGTGGGATCCCTACCACTTTGTTGGACTGTCTAAAATCTCTTTCATAGCTAAGGCATGGTGGTCACTGTTTGAGATGACCTTCGACCACAAAGTTTTCCTAGAGAGGCAGGCAGAAGATTCGACGTGATGTTTAGCTTGAAAGTTCGAGACGAAAGGCTGAGGGCAGTCTGTGCTGTGTTTTGAGCCAGCGAGTTCTTGATGACTCTGAAATATAGTCAGATTTTAGCCTAACTTTGGATCTTTGTTCGAGTTTATTAATTGAAAATTATTGCGAGTAAGGTGAAAATAGGAATAAAAAGGTGTAATTCGCTAATGCTTACGCATTAGGGGAATAAAATGCAAGATATGGATTATTAAGCTGAAAACAACCAAAATAGCACATTTAGCACGGATTTCTCAAGGCTTATGCTTATTTCTGTTTTCGCAGGGTTAGTGCTAGCAGAGCAATGTGATGCTGAGAATTAAGACGCCCGATTGCGAGCAAATAAAGTTTGGGAGACAAAGGCCAGAAGCATTTTGAGTAAATAAAGAATGAATAGTTTGGCAGCGTAAAGTTGACTAACCAGACAAATTACGAGACGGATTACTGAAATCACGGGATTCCTACCTTAGACAAATAAAAACACATTTGGAAAGAATAAAAAGAGAAATTATCGCGAAGATTGATTCATGCCATTCTAGAAGATTCGGAGATTTGACGATCCAGTCCTATAAATAGATTGTTTGTGTAATAGAGAGGGAGCTTGGTCTTTTCTCTAATTCTTTCTTTTGAGTGGAGTTTAGAGATTTGACCGAGACGACGATAATTATTTATCTTTTTTTCTTTTGTTTCATTGTTAGACTCATTTTACTTCAGTAATACAATTCTAATATATTTTCCATATCGTGTTTTGTGTTCTCTGTCTGTATCATGAACTAACTTCATTAGGGCAAACTAGGAGAATAGGAAGAAACTGGAAGAGTTCATCTAGAGCATGTAACTTAGGTGCATCATTACAATAGTGAGTGTCGACCGGCCATCCACACAACTAATAGGTTATAAATCGGAAGAGAAAATAACCTAAGTCTATTTTACATGTTTAATAGGTAGTGTTACATCTGTAATGCTTTGAATCGGAGTTTGGGAATAAATTGGTAGCTATTATATACTTAGCGCCGGCTCATAATTACATTAAGTCGTGGCGAAAGTTAGATTTGATGCTAAACGGATGCGGAAGCGAAAGTTTGTGAGGCGTAGTATGATAAAGTCTCTTACCACAGTTTGTGAGGCGAAAGTCAGACTTGCAATTCAATTCTAAACATCACCTCGGATAGTTTTCAGTCCCTGTGGAGATCGATAATTTACTTATTACTTGCTGCAGACTGCGTATACTTGCGTGAAGTGCGAACTAATTACACTTAAGGCATTCAGCTATCCGCTATTGCAGAATCAGTTCTCCAACTTCTAAGTTAGTGTTCTTAAAGAGCTATTTGTTGAATTGCATCGCAAACGTTGATAAGAAAAAGCGTGAAGAGCAATTTGTTGAATTGTATCACAAACGTTGATAAGCAAATCTTGAAGAACAAAACGCGTTAGCTCAATAAATAGCTCTTCAGCAAAGGAATGATGCAGTGTCAATTTATACAATAAATTAGTTGGTCTTTCAAGATTTGCCAAGGAATTTATTCATACTGTTTGGCAAAGGAGAAAGTCTAGAACTACTAGATTGTCTGGGAGTCAGCAGCAATGTTGCAGGTGTTGAAAACCATCAAGTTAGAGTTGGATCTCAAGTTTGCAGAGTTAAAGGTCAAGGCTAGTTAGCGAGTTGTGTTTGGGGAATCATCATATGTCGCCCATTGTTTCCGACAAGTGAGTCATATTTGATTCTTAGTTCGGAGTGGATGTTATGAACCATATCGTGGTTGCTGGCAGCGTGGATATTCAGGCGTCTTAGGAAGTTGAGCTTTTAGTTCAGAGGCAGAAAAGCAGGAGATAGTCTCTTGTCAGTTTCAAACTTGAAAATGAGGAAGCTGTTAGCTAAAGGAGCGTGGGATTTCTAGCCTCAGTATCAGGAGTAGAGAGTTTTGAGTTGGCACTCACTTCAATTCCAATAGTGAGTAAGTTTATCGATGTGTTTTCAGAGGATTTGCCAGAATTGTTGCCACACCGAGTAGTGTTTTTTTAGTTCAGCTTGAGATGGAGAATGACCCCATCTCAAGGTTTCTGTTTATGATGATGCTGATGGAGTTAAAGGAACTTAAAGATTTAATTACAAGAGTCGTTTGATAGTCGCTTCATCTGTTCCAGTGTGGCTTTGCAGGAGCCTCGATGTTGTTATTAAAAAGAATGTTGGTTTTACAAATTTCTGTTTCAGCTTTCAAAAGTTCTTTAAGTTATCAATTAAGTAAGATAGCTGTTGCCTAAGATTGGTTACTTATTCGATAGAGCACTCGTGTTCCGAAGATTAGTTTGTTTTCTGGTTGGTAACGATTGGTAGATGCACCACAGCGTTGTGGGTTCTCGACAGGAAATTTCAATGGATCTTTTTAGGACCGGTTCAGTAAGCAGTTGGGTCAGATCAAATTTAGTTACACTAGGCCGATGACATAGTTGAATAGAAAGGGATCAGGCTCTGTATAAGTAATTGAGTGTGAGGTCGTTTTTTTTTTTTTTTAAGACTTTGGATTTTAGCACCGTTTGGTCAGTACCTGAGAAGCCAGATGACTTTGTGGCTTATAGTGATGCTTCTAAGAAGGTCTGTGTTGTGCTCTTGCTGAAAAAGAAGAGAGTGTTAGCGTGTGGGTGCAGACAGCATAAGCCATATGAGTAGATCTCTGTTTCATGTTCGGGAAATTAATAGTCATGGTGTGTGCTTAGAGACCCTAGAGGCATTTCTTGTCTGAAAAATGGGGTGTAATTATTTTCAGATCATAAGACGTTTGAGGTATTGTTTCTCTAAAAAAGAGGTGAAATTGAGATAACGCAGATGGTTGGAGCTTGTAAAGATTATGGTTACAAGATTCTTCACCACCTTGGTAAAGCTTTTGTGGTTGCTCCTGCACGGAGTAGAGAAGTTCATTTTCAGTGGTGTTTGTTGTTTCTCTGTCTTGTTGTGGCCTTTGTACGACCGAGTAGGGTTGTGCTAATTGAAAGATTTCAGCTCAGTTGGCTCTGTTGCCACGTAGTTGTTGTTAGCCGAGACTTGTAATGAGTCAGCAGCGTGACAGTAGTTGTTGAGTCTGCTTGTGAGTGGCAATTCAGATACAGACCCTGTGTGGCTACTGATGTTAAGATCAGGCCCGAGTTGTGACAGAGGCATATAGTTCGTCATTTTTTTGGCACCCCAAGGATACTAAAATGTATCGAGATTTAAGGATTTTGTGATGATGGAGTTGTCGAGTAGCGAGATTACTGAGTTATCGATATGTGTTGAACTGTTAGTAAGGGAGTGTGCATGGGTGTTGCAACCCTTTAGTTTCTAGAATGGAAGTGAAACAAGGTCTCTATGAGTTTCATTTCAGGACTCCCTCGGACACCTAGAGGATTCACCATGATATTGGTGATCGTGGATCGACTCACCAAGTGCGCTCACTTTATTCTAGAAAAGCTGGATTATTTTGTTGAGAAGTCGTCACAGTTGTACTTGAGAGAAATTGTTAGGTAGCATAGGGTATTGGTGAGTATCGTTGTAGATAGAGACGTTCGGTTCACTTCGCACTTTTGGAATAGCATTTAGAAAGGTAGTGGAAGTACCTGTAAGTTCAATTTAGTTTTCATCCGCAGACATATGGTCAGACCTAGAGAGTCAGTCAGATCTTGGAGGATATGTTGAGTTCTAGCGAGTTTTGTTCTCTATGCAGTTGAGATAGGTAGATGTATCTATGGCAGTTGCTTGCTATTAGTTATCAGTCCACTATTCAGATGGTATCGTTTGAGCATTGTATGGAAAGAGATGTAGATCACATGTTCTTTAGGATGAGGTTGCATAGAGAAAACTGTTAAGGTCTGAGTTGTTGCAGTTGTTCGATGGGGCAGTTTAGAAAGTTTGTGCTAGAATGATTTCAGTTCAGAGTTATATAGAAAAGTTGTGCAGATGTTCGTTAGAGAGATATAGAATTCGAGGTTAGTAGTCTTGTGTTCCAAAAGTGACATCGATTTGGGGATTGAAGAGATTTGAAATCAAAGAAAAGCTGAGTCTGAATTGTTAGCTTGTTTGTGATTCTCGAGTGAGTTACTGCAGTAGTGTGCTGTTAAGTATGCCCTTATTATTGTCTGCAGTGCATTTTATGTTCCGGGTTTGATGGTTCGTCAGTATGTGTCGATCTGTGCCATGTTATTGACCATGAGCCTTCAATGATCAGAGATGATTTGAATTTTGAGGAGAAACTTGTTCAGTTTTGGATAAAGTTTTTAAAGTTTAGAGAATCACTAGGTTACTCTCATTAAAGTGTTGTGGAGGTGGTTATGCGCTCTTGTTTTCCGGGTTATTTGAGCCTTAGTCAACTTTCAAGGATGAAAGTTTTTTAAGGGGGGAATATTGTAATAACCCATAGTTTTGGTGATGTTTAAATGGAGTAAAAGAGAATTAAAAGTTCTAATTGGGATGAAAGTGTGGCATTTTGTGATAAGTTTAAAGTAAAGGGGCATTTAGGTCTTTCAGCTTTCGTATTTAAAAAGAATTTCGAATCCCTAGGGTTGTCATGTCTACTGTTCACGCCGTCAGCCTTTGAGACCAGCGTCTCCCTCTTTGTTTGTCCTAAGCTCGAGCTGTGACTTGAGTTACAGTTTCGGCGAAGCTTGTCGTTGGGTTCACCTCACGCCTCAGCCATCTCTACCGTCGTGGTCTGCTTGCACCGCCGCTGTGGGTTCTGCGTAGCCGAGCAGGTGTTTTGTTGCTGCGTGGGTTCTTCGTGAACAGTGGCAACGCTGTCGTGGGTCCATTGCGTCACCGTTCAATCGAGGTTCGCCAGCGTAGAGTCGACACCGTCGAGTTTGTCACAGCGTAGCCGTGGTTTGAAGTCGAGCTTGTGTTTGAGCCATCGTACGTTAGTTGTGGGTTGCACCGCTGCAAGTTGGATCGTGAGTCTCGCCTTTGTCGGTCCGTTCAGTCGCGAGATGTACCGCCGCTCGCCGTGAAGTTTCATTTGCCGGAGCCAAGGTGAGAGGGTTTTATTTGTGTGGGTTTGATTAACATCTTAAGGTTGAAGAAGGGTGATATTGGGATGAGGTTTAAGTCATTTCAAGTTGGGATAAGACTATTTAATAGAGGTTTAAGCTTGTTTAAATGAAGGATAAGAGTTGTTTGTTTAGGTTTATATTCATTTAAATGATGGATTAGGCTTATTTGGTTATTGAGTTAGAGTTAACTAAATGTGGGTTAAGGACTGCTTGGTTGCCGGTTTATGGGTATTCAAGTTATGAATAGAAAGTGTTTGGTTTTTGAGTTTAGAGGTTGTTTGGCTTAAAGGTTGTTTGGTTATAGGTTATTGATTGTTCAAATGGCATTTGTTGACTAGATTTAATCCTAGCCGTTTCTCGTTCTTTGGGACACGTTTCAGAGGTGCACGGGGTCGCTAAGACACGATTTTTTAGGTTTCTTACTGGTTGATAAATTCAATGTTCTAGATCCGATTTTAATAGTCTGAGGTGATAGTTTTGACTGATTTGTTCATTTCAGGGCTTAAAGTTGTGTTTGACTATTTGGAGCTACTAGGAGGTTCTTGGAGCATTGTTTGGGGATTCGGCCAAGGTAAGGGACCCGTTATACCCATATCAAGGCTAGTGGCTATTACATGTGTTAGATTAATTGTATTCACTTACTTGTTTGATGTGGCATAATCTATGTTGTTTGTTGCTTGTATTGATTACACTGAGAGCATGCAATATATGATTAATATCATGTCTAAGACAAGCATGTAGATTATGTTGATTATCTAGACATATGTGAACTACTGTATGTTGATTGATAGAGTTGGTCTTGCATGATAGTTCGTATGTCCTACTAGGGACTTGCATGATGTTTGATGCACGGTTTGGTGCTTTATTTGGACGTAAATGAGGTACGAAGACTGGATAGAGGATGCTAGTAAGCGGACGTGCATGGTTTGTGGCCAGCACGTTCTCGACGGGAGATTTGTGGTCCCTTGCCGCAGGAGTTTTGTGGATGGATGGCCCACCAGTCTCACGGCTCTGTCGGTGTTTTACTAGTAGCATAGGGTGCTCTCCAGGTATGTGGTTAGGTTTATGACCCTTTAGTGAATGTGTTGGATCCACCCTCACCGTGAGTATGAGACCTGTGTGGTTTGTAGTCCCTTAGCTACCATGCTTCTCTACTCATAGGATCTCTCGGCCTAGAGCAGGTATCCCAGATTGCCCTAGAAATTTGTTATATCTATTGGCTTTTAGGTCTTTGGTTTGTGGCCTTAGACCGCTCTGCGTGGCTTGGATCTAGGACATGGTTCTTGACTTTTTTTTGCCCAAAAGCTTGGATTTTGTGGACCCTTTGATTATGTTGTTATCTTGCATGTTTGCGATGCTTTTGACTTGATGCATGTCTTTACTCTCAGTTTAAGGATCCATAATGAGTTGCAAAACTTACCCTTTCCACTGTGGAATACCACAGGTACTATGAGATTATATCGAGATGGGTGATCGGACGAGTTGGAGATGACCATGGGACCAACTTCATTATTCTATTTAGAGTCTTTTAAATTTATTCCTTCTGCATGAACTATTTGGGGGCATGATAAGTTGAACGTGTTTTACCAAGCTTTTATGTTTTGACTCTTGGGTACCCTATGACTGTTTTAATGAATTTATAGTTCTTATAAACTTGTTCTTTTGAGCTTTTTTAAAGAGGTTTTATTTTAAATTTACATGCCCGGGATGTCGAGCACCATTTTCATGCATTTAGAGTTAAGGACTTAGGTTTATAGTTGGGGTTGGGTCCTTACACGTGTGGGCTGGCTTACCCATGGGCGGAAGAGGCCACTGGGACAGATAATGGCAAGGAGGGATGCTTATCGGTGAGCCTGCATGCATTTCAGGATATTCTGCAGGTAGGTCGGTCCCTGCATGCTAGGGGTTAGCAGATGGCGCACCTGACCCGAGGTTTAGGAATTCTGTAACTTCCCTCACTTGTGGCTTTCCCTACTACGGTCAGGTAATTTTGCATGGCATTCGAGTATGCCCTTACCGACACGACATGTGTGTCGTTGTCTTGACCCGGGGTTTAGGATCCTGCGTGTTTCCTTCACTCGTGGTTCTCTCTAATAGAGGTCAGGCTACCCCGAGACATCTGTGGACACGATATGAGACGTGTCTCGGCCTGAGGTTTAGGGATCCTACATGTTTCCTTCACTCGTGGTCCCCTCTAACATGGTCAAGTGACTTTATCGGTATTTGTGTATGCCTCTTATGATACGCTATTAGAGTGACACAGAAGAAGCATGGTGAGTCCCTAACAGAGGTCATGCTACCCCGAGACATTTTTTTATGTCTCTGCACCACAGCGTGGAGGGTCCTTGACATAGGTCAAGCTACACCGAGACATTTGTGTATGTCTCTGTAGTTGCAGTATGGCAGGTCCCTGACATAGGTTAGGCTACCTCGAGACTTTTGTGGATGTCTTTGCGGTTGTAGTTTGGCGGGTTCCAGAAAGAGGTCAGGCTACCTCGAGAAATTTTGTCTGTCTCTACGGACATGGTATGGCACGTGTCCCCATCCGAGTTTTAGGGATCTTGTGTTTCCCTCACTCGTGGTCCTTTCTTGACAGAGGTCAGATGAATTTCTGGCATTTGTACATGCCTTCGGTATTTGATTATACCCTTGCTCAAGACTTGCATGTCGTCGTTTGACATTGTTTGCTCCCGTGGACCGGGCACGCACGTGCAAGGCACTTAGCTTTAGTTGTCATACCTTTTATCTTGTTTCTGTTTACATGCTTAACCCCATGGTAGAGCTCCTTATTGGGTATATTTCGATATACTCACCCCTTATATTTTTCAGGTATGGATCCATTCTGAGGTGGCTAGGCTGGGAGCTGCAATGATCATGGACACGGTGTCAACATTTTCCTTTCCACATTGTTTTACTTTGTATCAAACTTTATATTTTAAACCTTGTTTAACTGTATTTTGTTTTGAACTATCCGGTTCCCGAACTATGTTTTGTATGTTTTCAAACTATCAGTAGTGTTTCATGATTTCTCGAGGTTTCGTTGGAAATTGCATGTGTTTATCCAATTTATTTCGAGAATTTTAAAATGCATGCGCCCGTAACACCCCATTAAAGTATTCTAGAAAGTCGAGTCGTTACATTGAATTTCCATCTATATATATTATCAATTAATTAAATGGCTGTATACTTTTTTTTTCCATTGAAATCGATGTATAATTCTTTTTTAATTGAAGAACAATGGTTAATGGGTGAGAGCAAATAATATATATATATTTGTGCGTGTGTGTCAAAACTAGGAAAAAATATGTTTTTAGTCCTTATCTTTTGGTTTGAGTTTTACTTTGGTACTTATGTTTCAAAATCAAATATTTTTACCTCTGACATTTCAATAATACTCAATTATAGTTCTTGAGATAAAGGAATCGTTAGTGAGATAACAGAATGTTGACTAAGATGATAACCAAGCTAGTTTTAAAATTTATTAGGTTGATGACATGTAATTATGGTGTTTACAAAAAAATTATTTTAAAAATAAAATAATTATAATGGAATTTTAAGTTTATTTTTAATTTAATTTTTAGAAGATAAAAACTCATCACATTTGTTTCAACTAAAAATATATAAAAAGTTATAAACATGTCTTTTGAATTTTTATTGTAATTATTTTCTTTTAAAAATAAAATTTTTGAAGGGACCAAAGTGAAACTTCAAAAAAAGATAGCGACTAAAAATGTATTTTTCCCTAAAAACTATATATATATCAATTGAAGCAACAACGTAATTTGGGGTGTTACAGGTGCATGCATTTAAAATGCACAAAATCGATTTAATAATCACATGCAATTTCTAACGAAAAACTCGTAAAATCATGAATGTAGCTAATAGTTCAAAAATATACAAAATAGTGTTCGAGATCCCAATAGTTCAAAATGAAATATAGTTCAACAGAGATTAAAACATAAGTTCGACGCAAGGTAAAAATAATGCAGAAATGAAGTAACGACACCGTGTCCAAGATCGATGCAGCTCCCAGCCTAGCCACCTCGGAATGGATCAATACCTGAAAACGTAAGGGGTGAGTATATCGAAATATACTTAATAAAGACCCCACCATGGGGTTAAACATGCAAACAGAAATAAGTTAGAAGATATGACAACTGAAGCAAAGTACCTCGCACATGCGTGCCCGGCCCCCAGGCCAGTCACGAGCAAATAATGTCAAACGACGGTGTGCAAGCCATGAGTGAGCAAAGATATATCTAAATGCCTAGAAATCATCTGACCATTGTCAGGGGAGGACCACGAGTGACGAAAAACACACAAGTTCCCTTAAGCTTCGGTCGGGACACGTTTCATACCATGTGCGTAGAGACATACACAAACATCTCGGGTGTAGCCTAAGCTTTTTGAGGGACCCGCCAAACTACATCAGCGGAGACATACATGAATGCCTCGAGATAGCCTGACCTACGACAGGGACCTGTCACGCTCCCACTGCGCAACTCTGATAACGTATGCGCAGGGCGTACACAAATGTCAATAAAGTCACCCGACCATGTTGGGGGGACCACGAGTGAGGGAACCACACAGGATCCCTAAACCTCAGGTCAAGACAACGACACACGTCTCGTGTCAGCAAGGGCATACTCAAATGCCAATAAAGTCACTTGACCCTGTCATGGAGAGCCACAAGTGAAGGAAACTACAGGATCCTTAAACCTCGGGCTAGAGGCGCCATCTGCTAACCCCTAGTATGCGGGGACTGACCTACCTGCAGACAACATCCCCAAAATGCCTGTAGGCTCACTGACAGGCATTCCTCCACGTCATCATCTGTCCCAGTGGCCTCTTCCAGTAGGTGTCAGGGTCAAGAAAGTCATGATCGGCTTCCCCTCTCACGTACTGGGACGGGAGAACTAGTGGAACCATGGACAAAGCATATGAGATTCCACGAGTATAACAATGAGATATAACTAGCACTTGAGTCATACAAGATCTAGCCTAGCCTAGGCAAGTACAACTGCCAACCCGAGGGTTGGTGCAACCCGCAATATGCGCTCAACAACCAAGGAACTCGTTTCGCACACAATGCGACATGTGGATAAGATCCGACCACTTGGTCAGATGTAAAAGTCAACCCGTAGGTTAATGTAGCCCATCCACGTGTCTCGAAGTAAAAATGATCCATATCTTTGCTTGATTCCTGAGGAGCACTAGCGAGTCGCATCAATAACACGACATTGATCACGCAACACGAGTCCTAACAGGGGTGAGCTAATTGCTCCTCTAGGTGGTTAACACGATAACCAAGCCTAGTTATTCTAACGCCGAACATAAACAATTCAAACATATCACGATAACAGAATGCTACGAACAAACCCCTAGGCGATAAAATAGAGAAACCGAGCATATAATCATTGCAGCACTTACAGTCAAACATAGATGGAACCAATCATATAAACATTCTATCACGAGTCCAGAAAATCGTAGACAAATTAGGCAACAACGAAACATACACATATCCAATCATGAGCTACCTAACACATTGAGGGCATTTCTGTCACAATCACTACATGCATTACCCTAGACAATCCAATTATTCGAAAGATAAAATGGATAAACGGTTCATCACATATACGAGTAAAAGGTACGATTCGGGAAATGACAATTTGATCACATGAACACAACAATTAGAGACAGAAAGCAGTTTGAAAGCTACATTACGATTCCCTGTTAACACAATATGATCAGTTCAATCAAAGAGGGTCTCAAACACAAACAAATATGTAACAAGTCATAAAGCATCATTTCCCGTAAAGTCCAATAAGTCTCTATTTACATGCTTTTAAGCCACGAACCCGGATCATAATGAAACTCCTTACCTTCCCGACGACTTGATCGAATCACCGAGAGAACCCACGAGCTAAACGACGAATTCTCGAGAATCGCCTAAACGAAGAAATCACGAGTAAAAGTCAATGAAATGGGACAAAGAAGCATAACTAGCATAAACGGAGCTCATTACGCGAACAAGGACGCAAAATGAGCAGGTGACGCATCGCCGGAACATGAGGGCGGCGCGTCGCCACCAAACCCAACGAAACTTACCTCAAAATCTTTTTCTCGCTCTAGTTACGAATTTGGTCTCAGATTTGCGAGTAGAGCTATCTAAGTCTAGGAAACTACAAAGGAAGAAACGTGTTTAAAAGCCTCTTCACCGAAAAACTCCGTTAAAAGCCAGAAATGAAGCTTTTAAGGGAAGAAAAGACTTGCTCAATGAAGAACTATCACGAAGATGAAGAAAACTCGCTTGAGGACGAGACATAGAGGAAAGACACGGGCTCCGGCGAGCTCGCAGTTTGCCAAAGGACTGCAATGAAGACGCCGGCTGAAGATGAAGCTGGTAGCGATGTTGGTCAGATGGGGACAGCGGTGGTGGTCGTCGAACGTTGGCTGGAAACACACCTCTCGGGAAGATGCTGGAAGGAAACAAGGGTGGGGTTTGGCCTCTTGCGAGGGGACATGTGGCAACTTGAGGGGCTAAGATGGGTGGAGATGACCGGCCAAGGTAAGGGACCCTTTACCCCTTCTCGAGGACCTGTGGTTAATACATGTGTCGGTTTACTTGCATTAGTTTATTTGTCTGATTGTAGCATAACCATGTGCATTGTATGTTGCATTTGATTGCATCGAG
>JBBMKA010045114.1:0-20635 GCA_037833695.1 Sechiopsis laciniata | reverse complement strand
ACAAAGCTGTCCAAGAATGCCTTGAACACCCTGTCCATCATGTCTATAAATGCTGCTGGGGCATTGGTCAGCCCGAAAGACATAACCACAAACTCATAATGACCATACCTCGATCTGAATGCTATCTTCGGGATATCAGCATCCTGAATCCTCAACTGATGGTACCCAGACCTCAAGTCAATCTTGGAAAACACTGAAACTCCCTGAAGCTGATCAAATAAGTCATCTATGAGCGGCAAAGGATACTTATTCTTTACTGTGACCTTATTAAGCTCTCGGTAATCTATACATAGGTGCATCGATCCATCTTTTTTCTTTACAAATAGAACTGGTGGTCCCCACGGGGACACACTCGGGCAGAACATCTCTTACAACTGTACCTTGAGTTCTCATAACTCAGCTGGCGCCATCCGATATGGAGCTTTGGAGATAGGGAAAGTCCCTGGCTCAAGCTCAATGGTAAAGTCCACCTTTCTCTGTGGGGGTAAACCTGGTAACTCCTCAGGAAAGACATCTGTGAACTCATGTACTACTTGTACCTGGTCAACAGACAACGGGGTACTACTTTCACTTGACAACCTTGCTAAATAGCCCCAAGCTCCTCGAGCTAGCAAACGTTGGGCTTTCACTACTGAAATCATCGGTGGATACACTCCGCTTTAGACACCACAAAACTTGAAGCTCTGTTTCTTAGGCAGTCTAAACACGACTTCCTTCTAGCGGCAATCTATCATTGCATGGTTCTCAGCTAACCAATCCATACCAAGGATAACGTCAAAACCACTCATAGGTAGGACTATGAGGGTAGCTACTAAAAGCTCTTCGGATATCTGTATCCGACCACTCTTAACTTTCTCGCAGGCTAACATACTTACTCCCGAAGGAGTTGCAACACACAGCTCAAACCCTAAAGGTTCGAGTTCCAAACAAGCTTGTCTAACAAATGAATCAGATGCAAACGAGTGGGTCGAGCCCGAATCAAATAATATAAATGCATAGTGATCTAAGACAAGCAGTGTACCTACAACTGCAGCATCAGTCCTCTCCGCCTCTTGACGAGTCGTAGCAAAAACTCGGCTCTACTGCTGGGCCGGCCTGACAACTGCTCCGTCCTGAGGGTAATATCTGGCCAGGTGCCCTTCCTTGCCACACCTATAGCAAGCACGGGGCGAAGCTCCATAAACTCCAAAGTGCGGCTTGCCACATCTGTTACACTGAGGCGGCTGCCTGATTGCGCCTTTTTGGGTGATAATGGATAGATTGACCAAGAGTGAGCATTTCGTCCCAAAGAGGATCACTTACTCTGTGGAGGAATGGGCACAGCTGTTCCTTGACCAGATAGTGAAGTACCATGGGGTACCAGTTAAGATTGTTTTTTTATACAGACCCTAGGTTCACAGCTTGCTTTTGGAGAGCCCTCTAGAAGGGGTTGGGAACCGAGTGCAGTTTCAGTACTACCTTGCATCCTCAGTCGAATGGTTAGACCGAGAGAGTAAATTAGATACTTGAGGTTATGCTTCGAGCTTACATCTTGGACTTTCCATGTAGTTGGGACCAGTACTTGTACCTCATGGAGTTTGCTTACAATTATAGTTACCAGGCAACTATTCAGATGTCCCCATTTGAGGCATTGTATGGTAAACGTAGCAGATCTCCTGTTTGTTGGGATGAGGTTGGTGATAGACAGTTGCTGGGTCCAGAGTTGTTACAGATGACTAGTATGGTAGTTTAGAAAATCAAGTCTTGTATGTTGTCAGCGCAGAGTCGCTAGAAAATTTATGCTCATGTGTGGTGCAGAGATTTAGAGTTTGAGGTTGGCCAGCATGTGTTCCTGAAAGTAGCTCCTATGAGAGGTACCTTAAGGTTTGGTAAAAAAGGGAAATTGAGTCCTCGATTTGTTGGGCCCTTTGAGATCCTAAAGAAGATCGGGGTAGTAGCGTATCGCGTAGCCTTACTGTCGTCGTTGTCAGTAGTGCACAACGTGTTTCATGTTTCGATGTTGAGACGATACATATCGGACCCTTCTCATATAGTAGATTATGAGCCCTTGCAGTTAAACCCAGATTTGACCTTTGAGAAGCAGCCTGTGCAGATTTTAGCTTGGGAGCGCAAGACCTTGCGTAAAGAGAGATCAGTTTAGTTAAAGTCTTGTGGAGGAAGCAACTTAGGAGCGCGAGGATGACATATGTTCTCGCTACCCAAAGTTATTTCAGTCTTAGGACTTTCAGGGATGAAAGTCATAAAATGAGGGAATGTTGTAACACCCCGCCAATTTGTAATTTAGGATTTGTAAAGAAATTTTTAAAAAAAAAAAAGAGAAAGAATGAAAAAAAAAAGTGATTTTGCTTTGTTTTAAAAAAAAAAAAGAAAAAAAAAAGGGCTTTGAGTTGGAAAGAGGATTGTTGGATTTTAAGGGGTTTGACCCATTTAAGTTAAAAAGAAGAAAAGGGTATTTTGGTTTAAATAAAAAAAATAAACCCCATTTTTTCCCTTTTCCTTCTTCTTTCTTCTTCTCCTTCCCCCACCTCAAAACCCTAGCCCCTTCACCCTAAAGCAGTCGCAGCCGCTAATCCTCCACCGCCGTCCCGCTCTGCCTGGAACCAGTCACTGCTACCCCACCTCGCCCGCACGCAGCCTCGACCGCGAGCAGCAGCTAGCGTGCACCTCCGCACCGTCGCCAACCCACCTTGCCAGCGTCGCCGTTCGACCTCTCCAACCGACTCGCCAAGCGCCGCCTCCTACCGTGACTTCTTCGGCTGCCACCGTCTGACGCCGACAACTGCGATTCAGCCAGCTCGTTCATCTGCTCGTTCTTCTTCCAGCTGCGAGTTTGTTCGTGCCGTGTCGTTTCGATCGAGTTTTGGGTAAGATTTTAGACCTGGTACTGTTTGTCCTGTTTTTTATCGTTATGGGTTTGACTGTTGACTGTGGGTTTATGTTTGGGTTGCTTGTGATGCATGCATTGTAGGTTTCATGGCTCGCTAAGTGTTTGGACAGCCGTGTTGATTTCGAGTTTTGGGTAAGTTTCAAAGTCAAAATTTTTGGGTTGACATTCGATAATGGTTTTAAATGAGTTTAGTGGCTGATTTTGTTGGTTGTAAATTGATAGGTCGAACAGCTTGCTTTGGTCTTTTGTCTGCAGCTCGAGGAGCAATATTATTGTTTATTTCAGGTAAAGATTCTCTACTCGAGTGGACCCTGCACCTGGTAAAGTTTACTATGTTGTTGATATATATAAATGCGTGTTTGTTTGTTTGATATTTCCTGATTGTTTGTGTGTTATGCTTCGGGATTAAAGGGTCCCAAAGTACTATTTCTCTATACCAATTTATAACCATGTTTCTGTAAGCACGCTGAGATTATGGGGTCTTGGTGTGTGAATTTTTTTAAATGCATGTTCTGTGTGGCCTTGTTCGATATGTTTATTGTGATGACATGTTTTGGTATATAGCTAGTCACGATCATGTATGTTAGTATCCTGCTAGGATGTCAGTTGCGTTGTTGAGCATGTTTGGTGATCTGTTAGGACTAGGCTATTAAATCCTCTTATTATGGAACAGTTTAGTTGTCATCATCTAGAGGCTGTAGAGAATACAACGTACGTTGTTCTCATTGGGTCGGTAACGTTGAGGATTTAATCTTGCGCCCAATAGTCAGGGATGTGATGTAACATGCCGCCCCCAGTGATGCCTAGTTTGTAGCCCTTTTAGGTGGGCCCTGATCATAGTGTACGCCTGTTATGGGAGGGTTTTAGCTTAAGGCGATGACTGTGAACGGGCTGACTCGGTGCACTTGTGAGGACCGTGACTCAGTGGACACCTTTCTTCAAGTAGTTAGGCATGTCGACCTGGACCAAGTCAATCTGTGTAGGGCTACACTTGACTGGTTTACAGCACCATGCGGAGTATGTGTACACGTACTGAGTGTCAAGTAGATGGCTCACCTGTACCAGTGTTGTCAGTACTCTAGTAGATAAAAGTTGTGTTAAGCTAAATAGTTGTGTAACGAACTTCATGACCAGACGAATTATCTAGAACAAGTGAGTGTCTCAAGGTCCTCACAAGCAGATCATGTAACGAATCTCATGACCAAGTAAAAAGTTAAAGATTAAGTTGAGAATGTATATGTATTGCTAGCATGTTAGACTTTACCGTGTGCATTGTACCCCTGTTGGGTAGTTCTTACTGAGTATTCTTTTATACTCACTCTTTTAGTGGTTTCTATTTTTCCACCAAGTAACCAGGGATACCACCGAGACGATTAGCTGGGAGGTGCTGAAGTGATCATGGGTGAAGCTTGTTGGGTAGTGATTAGTTGACAGGGCAGTTGTCAGTTCCATTTTTCATTGTTGGCATGTTAGCATAAAACTTCTGTTATTTCCAATTAAAATGTTGGTTATCGGACATGAATGTCTCATTCTTTTTATTTCATTTATTTAATTATTTTAGTTGGTCTTCCCATTTGCTTAATTGTTTGAAATAAATTTGACAAGAATAGTTAGTTTGAAATTTGAAATAATGAACATTTGTAACTGTTTTTTATTAACATGACATAGGAAATGTAGTTTAAAATTACGGGTCCTTACACTGTATATTTACAAATATGCCACTTTTCCTTCTTAAAAAAAACCACGTACATTTGAAGAAGAAAAAAACCTACACCTAATAATGATGCCCACAATAATTATGCCACTTTTCCTTCTTAAAAAAAAACCATGTACATTTGAAAAAAAAAAACTACACCTAATAATGATGCTCACAATAATTATGATTTTTAACAAAATAAATCTACGCCTAATAAATGATGCCCACAATAACTCATAAGTTGGAATGTAAAGGGTTTATTATTTATATCCAATATTTATATGTGTATTTAAAAACATATTCAATGTAAAATTATGATAGACGAAGGAATTGGTATATGAAAAGTTTTATATTTAATTATATAACTTAATTTTTAAAAGTTGTATATTTATTTTTAATAGAGACATTTCAAAGGTTTCGTAACCTTTAAATTTTATCATTATATAAAGAGTTCTCATCCAACATTCTACAACAAAAAGTTTAGTTTAAATCCACCTATGTGTTTGGATCTCTCTCTTTTCATATTTATGTGTGAATATTCTTTTGATTATGTTTATTATTTTAAATATTTAATCTAACATTTATCTTTCATTTTTTATCTTTTTTGTAGTAATATTTGATCTTTGGAGATATGTAAAGTGAAGATGATATAATGTAATTTAAATATAAGCACAAGTAGCAAGTATGTAAATTAAAAGTATAGGTCGCATACTTTCTAATCACATATATTTATCTTAATTTATATATACATATATATATATATACATATATACATATATACATATATATACATATATATATATATACATGCATACATATAGCCACATTTTTACTAACATGTCATTCAATTTAAATTTAATTATTTTTACGTATACACGTAACTACCATTTTATTTATGTTGGTAAGAGGTGAGTAAGTTGATTAAAAAAAAAGTAGAGATGGTTAAGTGACCTTTATTATTATTATTTTTTTTTTTGTAATAGCGTATTATTTACTTATTAAACACCAATATGGCACATGTAAGTTACAATTTTTTTATAACTATTTCTATCCTATTATTATGTTGGAATATGAAAAAGTATATTTCTTGATTTCTTTAACTTAGTTTTAAGTTACAAAGATTTTCTAATATTAATCTTGCCAACTATATATAAAGATCTGAACGCAAGTTCTTTCTTCAACATCCGTTTTTGTAAATATTTGTTCATTTGTATTTGTGTTCTCTTTTAATAGTATTTAGGGGCTTTACTTTTCTTCTATTATTTATTGTTGGTTGCGTTTGACTCTCAATTTCTATGTGTTTTATTTTGAGATTCCGACTTCAACAAAGCATGAACGACTGACAATGAGACATTTGAGAAATTCATTACAACACTTTTGATGAAGAGTAATACAAGAACATGGCCCTCATCATGCAGTTGTTGAGGGACAACTTCACTCTTTTGCAAGCATGAGCTCAATTTGTCATCTACTTGGGAAGAGAGAGGAAGTGGGCTGCAAATGACCTTTGCTTATACTATTTTAATTAAAAGTGTGAATCTAAAAATTAAACACATTAATCTGTGAATGACGTTTTTGAATTCTGGCTAACCTTTATCTTGAATTTCTAATGGTGGTGTTTTTATACCTTAAAAAGAATAGTATATTTTGTTGATTTTTTTTTTTTAATTCTTTGGTTGAATTATTAAATCTTATCTTTATTTTGCTGTGACATGATCATTTAGTTTACTATAAAACGTGAAGATATCTTAATCTTAAAGTGTGGTTTAGCCAAGGAAATTGTTGTCAGACTATTTTATCCAAATGATTTCTTATAATTTCAAATGTTCCACAACTACATTATTAATAATACCTTTTTATTAATTAAGTTTGACGAAGGATGAAAAAAAAATCTCATCGTGTGTACTTCGTTATGTTAAAATTAATTATTGATTTAAATAAAAGTAACCATCTTTTCATATTCTCACATCTATAACCTATATTTATAGTATATATGTAGGTTTAAGTACACATTCAAAAAAAAATTATGATAAATGAAAAAATTAGTATATAAACAGTTTTAAGAAACGAGTATAAAAATTAAAGGAGATTTTGCATGTATATTAAAAAAAAACAAAATAATTCCATGTATAGTACAATTCCCAAACTTATTCATTTGTGGCAAAAAAAAAATGATTGAAGTCTATCAGTTGAACTGATAGAAGTCTATCAGTTGAACTGATAGAAGTCTATTAGCTGAACTGATAGAAGTCTAATGATGGTAAAATAGGAATTTTGGGCAAAATGTGCTATGAATGAATTATTTTAAAAAATGTGCTATAATTGTAATGAAGAGAAAAAAATGTGCTATGTAGGGCAAACTCCCAAAATTAAATTTTCAAAACTTATAGATGTAGCTTTGTTGAAGACAATTTCAAAAGTTATACATATATAACTTTTGATAAATGGAGATTTTGAGCAATATAAGTTGAATGGTCTCAAACCATCATTTTATTATATTTTCACTTTACTCCAAAACTCTAATTTTTTTTCTCCAATAAATCATCTTATTACATTTAAAAATTAATCATCTTTTTTTAGTTTTATCCAATTAATTCAATTAGTTTCATACCAGAAAAAATAAAATAATAAAAAATGAAATAAAAAATTGGAACAACGTCAATGTCCAATCAAAAAATATTTTCATTCAAATGGTAAGAAGGAAGAAACTTTAAATGCATAACCTTTAAAATAACTAGAAAACTTGAACGTGCGTTCCACACAACTATATTTTAATTAATAATTTTTTTCTTAAATCACTAAGTCTTCTTTTCTATTCTATTTTCAAACGTATTTCCAACACAATTTTCTTTCTTAGCATTTCAATCTATGTACTTAAATTTAGTCTTAATTTACAATCATTGGATGAAACACATGTTTCTTAATAAAAAAGTATTATAATTGAAATATCTTTAATCTATTTTTTAAGATAATAAATGTATTGAGGGTGATTGAAACTTTCTAACACATAAGAAAGAATATAATTATTAATCAATTTCAAATTTCGATTTTACATTTACATCTTCTAATTGTTATTTAATTTATATCATTTTCAAATTTTCATTAAAATTTACTATAGATTTATATATATATAATTAATTTATCAACTAAGTTGAAATATAAGTTTTTATTTTTCTACTAAACATTTTTTTTACAAAGGTACTCAACAAACATCTAAAATAAAATAACAATACATTATTTATAAAAAAAAACACAACAAAAATATTAACAATAAAATATCTAAATTCCTAGCTATCTAAATTATTCCGTCAAATAAATTGGTCATTTGAAAATTTGACAAACAAATAAAATTCCACCAATATCTTGAGATGTTTTATCAAAAAAAAAAAAAAAACCAACATCTTGAGATATTTTGAAAAGTTGTAAGATTCATCAAATTCATCAAGGTGGAATTGAAAGGTTGCAAAATGAAATTCATTTAACTCATGGATCATTTGCAACTTGAATATATAACATCAACATTTAGGATGCTTTGAATATTGGAGAATATTTGAAAAGCTATTACTTGAGTGAAAAACTGAAAGATATGATGTAGGATTCAAAGTATTGTGAAAAAAATGGTGAAAAAAGTTTACTTTTATAGTGTAAGTTGAGAGTTACAAAACCTTTTTTAACCCTAAAATTTATGAAATTAATTATATTGTTATATTATGACAATTAATATAGAAATAATATTATTATTATTAAAATTAAAAGCATTTAAATGGTAGTAGAACATTTTACATTCCAAATAACCATTGAGCTTTTTAAACATGTATTATTATTAATTGTAATAATAATTTTTAATCAATTATTATTCATAAATAAATTAAAAGTAAAAGTAAAAAAAGTAACAAATGAACTCATAAATATTAAGATTCATGTTTTTTAGATACTATTAGATTTTTAAAAACAGAAAACAAATAGAAAACATATAAAAAAGTTTTTCATTTGTGTTTAAGTTTGCTTTCTTTCTTTTTAATTGATTTAATTTTAATAATAATTTTTGTTAGATTAATTTCTTTAACTTTTTTTTTGTAATGTTAGTGAAGTGAATTTTAAGACATATTTGAAAATGAGGAAAATGTAGTTTGCTTGGAAAGTGTAAGTATGTGTTTTTCGTTAGGTTCATAGATGCATTTTTGTATAAATTATTTAACTTATTTCATTATAAAAATTATGATCTTTAAAAAAAAAAAAATCGAGTACATGAATATGATTTGTTGGTTTTTATCATAATTTATAATCTATAATATATTATCTTATCTTATTTTACTTTTGGTTTAATTGGATATATATATTTTTTTTTTAACTATTTTGTCTTTATAATTATATTAATTTGTTTGAGAATGAAAATATAATGTTATTTTGAGCGATTTTACCTCTAGCGAATTCAAATGGTTTTACCATCAAACGATAATATATAAATATAAAAGAAGAGAAATAAAGCTAAATATAAGAAATGAAAAACAGTTAATTATTTGTAAGAAAAAGAATGATGAACAACTCTATATATAATTGTGGGAGGTAAAAGTTACCAACCTTTAAAATTTAACTTTCAATGAAAAAGTAACCTAAAAAAGTAAATATTGATGATTATGGAAATGAGAGATAGAACTTTTCAAATTCTATAATTAATGGGTATAGTAGGTAGGCTTTAATTAATATTAAAAGATGAAATCAATTATATTCATGTATTATAAACAAATTTTTTGCATTTGTAAAGTGATGAATGTCAAACAAAAAACTATTTATTTTCTTTTCCTACTAATAATTGATGGATGAAAGCAAGATATCACACAATGTTTACAATAATTTTTTCTTTAAATGTTCATTGTTCGATTGCATGAAAATGATTATCCTTTTAAAGTTGAGGATTAAGATTTTCAAGTCGTGATTTTGAAGATAAAATCAAATATATTCATGTATTATAAACAAAATTTGAAAATTACCCTAGTATAGATAAATGTCATAATATAATAATAATTATTATTATTGTATTAAAAAATTAAGTAACATATAAAACACAATATTAATGTATTTACCTATGAAGTATGTTTGTATTTACCTTCACTATCTACCTTTTATTGTACATCTCCGAGTTTTGTCTTAAACTACATGTAATCCAATAAAAGTATAAAAAAAAAAGATTAAGTAATCCAATAAATGTAGATTTGAAAGAAAAAATAAACCAACATAATATAAAGAAAAACAACAATACAGAAATATAGCAGAAAGAAATAAAGCTAAACATAAAAATAAGAAAAGTTTAATTGTTTGAAAGAAAAAGAATGATGAATTTTATATATATAGTTGTGGGACGTGGAAATTACCCACTTTTAAAATTCAACTTTCAATGGAAAAGTAACCTAAAAAAGTAAATGTTGATGGTTATGGAAATGAAAGATAGAACTTTTCAAATTCTTTAATTAATATTATAAATATTAATGAAGAAAAACATTTAAAAAAAAGTAACCTGCATGATGGGAGTGGGGTGAGTAACGGGAAAGTGGGAGTAGCAATGGGTGAGAGTGGGTGAGTGTTAATTAATATGAGAGTGGCAATATATTGTAATTTATAGTGTAACTTAAGGGTAAAATTGTCCAAAAATGATTCTCCTCTTAAACCAAATTTTAAGATAGTATGATATGATATGATATAATATGTACCCAAATTTTGTTTGATCACAAGTATTTTATTTTATAATATAGCTTCATGACATGTATGAAAATTATTCTTAGAATTTATTAAGAGATAAAAAATACAATAAGACAATTTTACCTTCCACATTTCACATATAATTTTGAAATACTAAAGGTAATTAAGATTGGTGATTTAGCTTTCTCTATCTCAAAATTAGATAGGCATATTCTTACCATTTATTTGATATGATTTTCACCTACTTACAAAATACATATAATTTAATTTTTAGAAAATATAAACTCACATACAACACTCAGTAAAAAAAAAAATTCATTAAAAGAAAAATCAAGTGCAATGCACTTTATGAACAAATTTATCAAATTATATATATATATATAAAATTCCCCATATTCTCTTATATCTTGTCTAAATAAATTTGGTCTCATAAAAAAACATATTTCAATTGGCGTCTTTATCCATTCTCCACGTTGAAGTAATAAATAAACCCATAGTTATTTTTAAATTTTAAATATTACATGGACAATTCCATAGCATTATTATTTAATTTTTAAAAAAAATATATAACAACAATGGTAATTTAACAGAAGGTAAGAGATGTTTCAATGGAAATTTAACAGCAGGTAAGAGATGTTTCAAAAAAAAAAAAATAAATAAATAAATCAGCAGGTAAGAGGTTATATATTTAAAGAATCAATTATTATTGAAAATTGTTCAAGGTCTTTTCATAAATGAAAAGGCAACATTGTGATAAATTCTATCTTTATTTTTATAACTTATTTCTAAAATTTGTGGATTTATTTTGAATTAATCAATTGTGAATCTTGAAAATTTTGGTATCTTTCATCTCTTACAAATATATATAGAGCTCTTATCACTTTTTTTTTACACATCTAAGTTTTACTTTTTTATTATTATCTCTCCTGTTTAATTTTACTTTTCTTTTTCTTATTATTAAGGTAGCTCACTAATGATTACTCACAGATTAGTTTCAAACTGACTTTTAGTTGTTAGTATTAGCTGGTGTAAGTATATATTAATTAACACTAATCATTAAGATTAGTTGAGAGGTTATTTTGCCCTTTTATAAATAAAGCATTCAGTACTGTTGTAATCAAGAAGATTCAATGCAATTGCAATTCCTCTCTACTCTCTTATCTTCTCTCTTGCTTCTCTAAAGCTTAGTTGGTATCAGAGCTCTTCGCTTAACAACCATGGCGTCGACAACTTCGAGTAAAGAAATTGGGGTCTCAAGTTCTTCTGGGCAATCAGCGATTGTCATCAATCCAGGGCATCATCTGTCTATCTTCAAACTTACGGATAGCAATTACCTAACCTGGAAACTGCAAATTCTAAACACCATCTATGGGCACTCGCTTGAGATGTACATCCTCAACGATGAACACCCACCCAAGCGCATTCGATCCACTGTTGAAACGGGTGAAATGACATCCGATGAAAGTTTAGAAGCGAATCTTGTTGACAATCCGGCATACCTAACTTGGATAAGGTAGGATCGACTCTTGTGTTCTTGGCTAATAGGTTCGATGAATGAAGATTTGGTTGCTCAAATGGTAGGATGTACCACTGCGAGAGAAATTTGGGTGAGTCTTGAACAAACTTATTCAACATCGAACACAACAAATATTATGCAGGTGAAAGAATAACTTCTTAACATCAAGAAAGGAAGCCTATCAATCAAAGACTATGTAGCTAAGGTAAAAAGTCTTGTATTCTCTCTAAAAGAAGTTGGGTGCAACATTACTGATCAAGAACACATCGTCTATGTACTATCAGGACTGGGAACAGATTTCGATTCCATTGTCTTTGTCATTTTTGCAAAATCAAAGGTGAAACCGTGCACGAAATCTACTCTTTGTTGATGACCCCATAAAGCTCATTTGGAGAAACGCTCCACAATCAACATAGATAGTACACTACCTACAACTAACCTTGTTTCTGGCAATGTTGACAAGAAATCTATCAACAATAGTGCAGCAATCTCTTTCAAGAATCAGTCCTCTGAACAATGGCAAAACATCACTAGTTCAAATGGAAATAGAGGAGGGCGTAACGACTCTCGTGGAGGAAGAATTGGTGGATGAGGTTCTTGGAACAACTCCAAATTTCATTGTCAAATCTGTGGGAAATCCAGTCACCCAGCCCTAAAATGCTATATGACCCAAATTTTCAAAGGAACTATATTGGTCATCCTGCACCAAACATGACTCAGAATTATCAGCAATCGAATTCTTATCATCAGCAAAATGGGAACCATCAGAATGGTGGTCGTTCGAATCAAGCCTACATTGCTTCCACATCTCAGAATCAAGATGCAAACTGCAGGTATCCTAATTTCGGAGCATCGAATCATATTACAAATGATTTTAACCTCTCTGTAAGCAATGGTTACAATGGGAATGAACAAGTCTTTATAGGCAATGGCTCAGGTTTGAACATTCTAAACATTGAAAACTCTTTATTCATACCTTCTAACATCTGTATGGCTGATTCTAAACTTAGTCCTACTTTCAAGATTGACAATATTCTACATGTTCCTAGTATTACAAAAACTCTTCTTAGCGTGAGCAAATTTACTCATGATAATAATTGCTTTCTTGAATTCGATCCAAATGTTTGTTTTGTAACGAATCAGGTAACTGGGAAAACTTTACTTCAAGGCCATTTACATGAAAGGTTGTATAAGTTCTCTCTTGCAAAAGCTCATGCTCAGACTACAGACACTATATCTTCAACAAAAGAACCTACTGCTTTAATGTCTCATGTTTCATATCCTTTACTTTATAGTAGTCATGCCTTATGGAATAATAGGCTTAGATATCCTCACGCTCCATTATAAAACAAGTTCTTTCTTCATGTAATATCCCTTTACCTAATATCAATAATAATGTTCATCCTTGTTCTTCATGTGTCACTGGCAAAATGTGCAGAACTCCCTTTCCCCATTCTAATACAAAATATACTGCTCATTTATCTCTCATTGAAACTGATTTATAGGGACCTTCCCATCAAATCTCTCGCAATGGCTATAAATACTACATAAGTTTTGTAAACATGTGAACTAAACATACATGGATTTATTTTCTCCAAGCAAAATCAAAAACTTTCCTAGCATTCCTCTCCTTCAAAAAACTTGTTGAAAAATAATTCTCCACCCCTATTAAAGTTATTCAAACAGATGAAGGAGGTGAATTTCGTTCATTCACTCCTTACTTAAAACAACAAGGCATAATTCATAGGGTCACATGTCCTCACACTTCATAACAAAATGGTGTTGTTGAACGTAAGCATCGACACATAGTAGATATGGGTCCCACACTATTGTCTCACTCCTCCCTACCTTTACAATTCTGGGATGATGCTTTTGCAACAGCAATATACCTCATTAACAGATTACCAACTACAACTCTTCATGAAAAATGTCCATTTGAGGTATTGTTTAACACTAAACCTGATTATCTTGCATTAAGTACATTTGGTTGTCTCTACTTCCCTTATCTTAGACCATTCAATCAAAACAAACTTCAACTCGGGTCCTCCCCTTATATTTTCATTGGATACAGCCCATGTCATAAGGGTTACAAATGTCTAAACTCTGATGGAAAAATCTTCATTTCTCGTAGTGTTGTGTTTAATGAACTCAAATTCCCTGGCCTTTCTGACATATCCCAGACCAATCCTAAATTTTCTACTGTAAGCTCTTCTATTATACCCCAACCATCGATTCTAGGTCCACCACCTCCTTTCCACAACAATACATCTACAATTTTTCACAACTCCATCCCTACTCTACCTAACATAAGCCTTCCTAACTATGCTAATTCTCTCAACTCCTTGTCTCAACAACCAGTCCTACACATCTCCCAAAATATACCTAAAGCCACTCAACACAACCAATGTACAGCCTCTGTTCCTATCGTGCCATTGCCTACACAAAGTACTAATGTTCACCCTATGATTACACGAAGGAAGAATGGAACTAGTAGACCAAAAGTGTTCTTAAGTGAACTCCATTCTACTGAACCAAATAATGACAAGGCAGCTTTAACTAGCCCTATATGACAACAAGCCATGAAAGAAGAATACTCAGCATTGATGAAAAATGAAACATGGGATCTTGTTCCTTTGCCTTCCAATAAGAAAGTAATTGGGTGCAAATGGGTTTATCGCATCAAAAGAAACTCTGATGGGTCAATTGCACGTTACAAAGCGCGAATAGTAGGAAAAAGATTCCAGCAAACTGTTGGTCTAGATTACTCTGAGACTTATAGTCCAGTTATCAAACCTATTACCATTCGCACATTACTATCTCTAGTGTTATACAACGGTTGGATTGTCAATCAACTAGACATTAACAATACCTTTCTCCATGGTGTTTTAACTGAGGAAGTATTCATGGAACAACTGATAACTCTCAAGAATTGAGAGTTTAAGTAGGTAAAAAGAATATATTTTTACAAGAATTTGCTAATATTTAATTAATTTAATATGGAATTTCGCCCAATCATACCAAAAGTTATGCTTTAACGAAACATCCTTTAGTTTTCTGATTAGGATGCATTTTAGAGGTTCGCTGCAGCGAAATATGCTTGAATGTGTGTAAATTTGTAAGTGTTAAAAAGAATTTATATTTTCTAGTTTGTCTGCAGCATTCCTGATGAAGCAAAGCGAAATTCACACAAGAAGAAGTTCGCTCGAAGTTCGCTCAAGCGAACGGCAGCCCACCAAGCGTGCCTTGAAGATATCCAACACAGCAGCATAACATGAAGAATTACCAACGACTTTGCCAAAGCAAAGTTTCCAGCGAAAGAATATGCTCGTGAAGGTAGTGAAGCCAAAGACACTCTGACAACCGACAATACGGATCGTAGAACAGAAATGTCAGAATAAAGCAGCCTTTTTGCTGAAAAACGATCGTAGAGCAGCTTTAAACATTATCAGGATCATAGAGCAGGCTTTGTCGCTTGGAGCTGGTGTATAAATAGAGGCATTCTCCTTTAGAGCAAAATATCACCCAATTCTGGGTCGATCTCCGTCTTTGGATCTATCCTCCGTCAAGCTGAATTCCAATAAACCTTTCTTTGGTTTAGCCGTAGTTTAGTTATTTTTTCTGCATTTCTAGTTGTTCAGTAGTTTAGCTTTAGAATAGTTGTAGTTAGCCGAAGTTACAGAGACTTCGTCAAAGCTAAATCAGAATTGCTGTCTTTACGATTTTGACCAGGCTTCTTCTAAACTTTGTTTCTCCTTTTATTGCTTCCATTATTTCTGTCTTAGCACTATTTGTAGCAAACGTTGTTCTTTGGTATTTTAATGAAGATGAACTTTGGTTTTTATTTCGCTTTGCTTTTATTTATCGTTATGAGTAGCTAAGTTCGTCATTGGAAGGAATAGGCACGTAGGGGTAACTTCGCCTAAGTGAGACCTTAGCGAAGTGTCAAACTATTATGCATGCTGTGTTAATTCGAAATAAATTCCGTCTGATCCATTGTGTGTATGTCTTTATTTCGCTTCGAGAGAATAGAAATAGAGCGAACTTGCATGTATAACATTAGGACTGGCAAGCTTGCTTAGAGATAAGATTGCTTGCAAATCAAAGAACTCTTAGAGATAAGGTTCGCCTAGTGCTGTTGTGTGATTTTAGCGGTGTTTGAGTTCGAGAGATCCGAACTAGGAGCTCGAGAGAGCCAACTTCTAGAGCTCAAGAGAGCCAAATAGGAGCCTTCAGTTGTCTGGGTCTTCGCTTAACTTAGTTTCGTCTAAGCGAAACTCTCCGAAAATGTCTTATTCTCCTTCCAAGGCATTTACATCTAGTTTAAATTACATTACATTTATCTCACTTAGTTTAGACTCATCACAAAAATTTCACCTATTACTTGACTCTCTTCATTTCGCTTAAGCATGGTATTAATCACTAATCCCCTGTAGAGATGACCTTTACTTACATTAAAACTTGCTACAGCAAAGACTGTGCATACTTGCACAACCTTTGGGGATCACACACACACTTCACCTAATCAGAGTGACGATTTCGCTACGGCGAGATCAGAGTTATCAGTCTGAAAGGGCACAAAACGATTGGGTTCATTTTGGGACTTTTTCTTGTTGGTTGTTCTTGAGACTTCTTGATAATTATTGCAAGAACGATTTCAAATAGGTAACTATAATTGTTTTTTTGTTCAAATACAAATAAAGTTGTCTTACATAGTTTAGTTGAATATATATAAGTTTTTGACAAATTTTTATTAAGTCCTGTATTAAGATTTGAATTTTGAATTTTAACTTTTTAGTTGAGGTGATATTTTCTTTAATTTTGATTTTGATGGATAGTCAATATTAAGTTTCACAGATCTAGATAGTTTGTTATATCAGAACAGATTTGTGTTCAACATAATATATAGTTTGTTGAAATTATTATAATGAGATGCAAATAGTTTAAGTTTATAGAGGGAGAGACAAACCATTTTTTTCATTGAAACAATTGATAAAAGATTCCAATATCAACAATAACAATTCTTTGTATCATGATGTTTGAAGGTATATTTTAATCTTACTGAGATTTAATTATATATATAATAATCATATTATTGAAAATCTTGGACTTAGGGGTTATATATAAATAAAATTTGAGAAACTTATAAGATTTGTCAAATTTTGGAAAGTAATTATAAATATAGTAACTTTAGAAAAAAATTAACAACTATAATAATTGGTATTAATGAGTATTGTCAAATAGTTAAAATATCATTTTGGTTGATGAATTTTGAGTTTTGTTCCATTTTAGTTCTTAAACTCTTAAAATTTTCATTTTAATTTTTGAATTGTGTTTTATTCTAATGAAAGTCCAATTTTAATCATGTACTTAAAAAAAACTTAAAATAAAAAATTTCTAAAAACTAGAATTAGGGTTCCACCTCAAAATCAATAGATAACGAAGAGAGTAGCTCATATATGTTATAAAGATGTTAACGGGTCCTCACATTTCTAATATAAGACGGCATAAGGTGAGCATATCCCACAAAAAAAAAGTCTTTACACATAGTAAAAAATTAACAATTATTGCGACAACTACAAGTGTTTATATTTAGTGGAAAGACTTTTTGGGACGACTCCAAGTTTGTCGATGGGTAACTTGATTGATAAATGAAAAAAAAATGGTGCTATATTATCAATTATTGCATTTTAAATAGGAGTTTTTTGTTTTTTTTTTTTTTTGAAAAGGAAATATAGGAGTAAAACAAGAGAATAGAAATTGGAAGTGAGAAATCAATGATGAACACCTTGATAGACTCTTATCAAGGATATAGTTATATCAGTGGTAAAATTTAACGGTAGTAAAAATAATATTGTAACACTTTTATTTCTTTTAATATTTGTTAGAATATTATATATGATTGATTATGCTCTCAATAGAGCTATTCTTCTGAGGATTAAAAAAGTATTATGAGTTGGAATCTGAAAGTAAGGAAGAATTGTTACGGTTTCAATTAATTATTTCACCAACCCTCTATGAAAAACATACTTTAAATATATCTCTTATGCTATTTGATACACAATCTAAATCATTCATATCTTCAAAATATCCTATATGCTTATCCAATTAAATAAACGTAATTTTCATTTTCACTTCATACATGCTGTTGACCATGTTATCTCTCATATTCACTTCTAACATTTTTCATTCCTCACATATGTTTTCACACACATGTTTCTAGTTATATTAAACTGAATTGTTACCTTCATAAAAGTTTAGAACTAAATAATTATTATGATTAAATATTATTTTGGTCTCTCAACTTTGAGTTTCGTTTCATTTTAATTCTTAAACTTTTAAAATTATAATTTTAATTATGTACTTTAAAAAAAAAAAACTTAAAATTATTCTCTTTAATAAATTTTAAGTTAATATTAATTGAAATTGGCTCAATGGTAATAATTTTAATACAATCCAAGTCAAAATGTGAACATATTGAAAGAAAAAAAAAATTAAGACCAATTTTAAATTTTATTGAAAGTTTGAAGACTGAAATAGAACAAATCTTACCGTTTACATATTTAAATTTGACTTTTGAAAATTTGAGGATCAAAATGGTATTTTACTCAAATTATTATTACGTTTAAAAAGTGTCTTTGTAATTTTCCCACAAAAACAAAGTCCAAAATAAACAATTATTGCGACGACTACAAATCTTTTTACTTTAGTGGAAAGACTTATTGGGAGGAGTCCTAATTCTTTGAATGGGGATAATGTTAAGAAGGGAATATATGAAATGTATAAATCTCTTTTAATATTACTACAAAAGAGAGAGAATCCTTGGGTTTAGAGATACTACGTATGGGCAACTATTTTATCCCTCTTCGTTTCATTATTGTGTCTCTCATTCTTGTATGGCTCTGTTGTGTTCCGCTCGTGAAACCGAGCTCGGCCTCCATTGTCAACTGTTCTTCGATTGAGAGAAAAGCGCTGATTGACTTCAAACAAAAGTTACTCGATCCATCCGAAAGACTTTCCTCTTGGGCCGGTCATAATTGTTGTGAGTGGCATGGCATTACGTGCGACTTCATTTCTGGCAAGGTCACAAACATCGACTTGCGAAATTCAAAGGGCTCTGATATTCTACAATCTTCCAATGACCCTTTACAATTCAAAAAGTCATCGTTGGGAGGTGATATAAGTTCTTCTCTACTTCATCTCCATAATTTAAGTTACTTGGACTTAAGCTTCAACTATTTTCATGGTGCTTCAATCCCCTATTTCTTCGGCATGTTCAAAAATTTGAGGTACCTCAATCTCTCTGGTGCTTATTTTGGTGGAGAGAGTCCTTCCCATTTAGGCAATTTATCTAATTTAAATTATCTTGATCTTTCTATGTATTATGACGCTTCTACATACGATGAAAAATCATTTGCAAATCCGTTGCTTATTCGAAACTTGAATTGGCTCTCTAGTCTTTCTTCTTTAGAGTACCTTGACCTTGGAGGGCTAAATTTGAGTAATACGCACAAAAATTGGATGAATATTGTTAATAAAATTTCCTCCTTGACCGAGCTACACTTGAGATATTGTGATATTTCACTTGATAGTTCAACTGGTCTCCAAAATCTCACTTCCCTTAGAGTTCTTCAACTATCAGGAAATGATAGGAGTGTTTCATTGCCTTTGTGGCTGTTTAATCTTACTAGTCTCATCAAACTTGATCTAAGAGTCTGTTCTTTGCAAGGTACAATTCCTCAAAATTTTGTGAAATTAAAAAACCTTCAATATCTTGATCTAGAAGGAAATGACTTGACGAATATTGGAAACCACAAACCATTCTTTCTATTGAATCTTTGTAAGTTACAATTTGCAAATCTTGCTTACAACAATTTTGGAGGCAAACTTGATGAGTTGTTGGGTAGCTCTTCAAATTGTACCCACAACGATCTGAAATCATTGGATTTGGCAGAGAGCAACTTGGAAGGAGAGATACCAAATTCCTTGGGAATACTTGTCAAGCTGCAATACCTAGATCTTCAAGTTAACAACTTATGGGGTTCACTCCCAAATTCAATTGGTAACTTATCTTCATTACAGTATCTCAAATTAAGTACTAACAGTTTCAATGGAACCATACCCCCAAGTTTTGGACAGCTTTCAGAATTAATTTCGTTTCAAAGTTATGCCAATTCATGGAAAGGAGTTCTGACAAAAGCTCACTTGGTGAATTTGACAAAGCTGAAAGTCTTTGCAATTACAAGGGATATACATGCTGAAGCTTTAGTTTTCAACGTTTCATATAATTGGATTCCTCCTTTCAAGCTCAAAACTCTTCATTTGAGAAATTGCTTCGTTGGTCCTCAATTTTCTATTTGGCTTCAAGTTCAAACTAACCTAGTTGGTGCTGTTATTATCTCTCATGCTGGAATTTCTGGTTTTATGTCAAATGAGTGGATTTCCCATGTATCTTCTCAAATCACACATTTGGATTTGTCCAACAATTTATTAGAGGGAAATCTTCCTCAGTTATTGGTATCACACACTCATTTGGTTAATCGAAGTCATAATCCTCATGGAGATCATTTAATCCCACTAAGGTATCCTAAATTAAGGTTTTTTTTTCTTCAAAATAATTTATTTTCTGGCCCTATACCCCAGAACATCAGTGAATCGATGCCCAAGTTGATGAAATTATTTTTATCAAAGAATCATCTTAATGGTAAGATTAATCCATCATGCCTTGAAAAAATGAGTAATCTTCGGGTACTTTCACTATCACACAACCAATTTTTTGGAGAGCTCTCTAATGATTGGGGTAAACTCAAATCATTGAATATTATTGATTTGGCCAACAACA
>JBBMKA010045093.1:0-20649 GCA_037833695.1 Sechiopsis laciniata | reverse complement strand
AAATCACCCACGTAAACATTAAATGAGCATTAAATTTTCTTAAGATTTAATAATAAAAAAAACATAGTAGTAAAAAATAATAATAATAATAAGAAAAAAAAAAAAAAAAACTTCTTTCCCACTTCTTTCCGTTATTATAATCCATCTTAGTGTTTCACCTCCTTATATCCACGTTTCTTTTTATTACAATATCAGTTTCTTTTTAAATTTAGTAAACTAAGAAACTTCATTTTTCATTTTATACACCACACCCCTCATTATTCGACCAAAATTTATTTAAAAATATTAAAAATATTTGGTGGTTATAGAATTTGTAAATTAAATCACCTTAAATTTTAAAGGTTTTGTAACTTTTTATTGGTTTAAAAATATTTGGCAGTTATAGAATTTGTAAATTAAACCACCTTAAATTTTAAAGATTTTGTAACTTTCTATTGAAAAGTTATGATTTTTTTAAATGTTGAATTTTAAAGGTTTTATAACTTCTTATTTCTACAACTATATATAGAGCTATGTTTCTTATTCTTTTTGCATGCAATTGAGTTTTTTCTTATCTCTTAGATTTAGTTTTACTTTTCTTCTTTTTAAGTTGTATATTGTTGTTTTGTATTATGATTGTTTTTGTTAGATTACTTTATTTTCAAGCTTTTGTTTGTTTGATTGATTGCTTAATTTAACTTTTATTATTTTGATTTTTTGTTATAAGCTTGATCATTTGTAGGTTAACACCAAACTTGAAAATGTGTGATAAAAGAAAGATTGAAGATGATATATAATGTCATATAAAGGTAAGTGCAAATATTTTTCAAATTAAATTCATTAGTGTGTCATCTCTTATGTATATTTAATTATTCTTTTAAAATAATAATAATTTTATGAAATTTAAGTCTACTATATTGGTTTATAATATATGAATATACTGGTTTTATCTTCCTACAAAGAATTTGAAAGATTTCTTTTAATTATATCACTAAATATGTATTATTAAAATATAACTAAAAACAATATATAAATGTACAATTTGGTATGTTTGGATCTGATTTTGGGCATTAAATTGGCAATTTGTTCAACACCAGCACTTTATGTCATTACTACAAAAAATGGATTAGATGACACTCTTGTCAAATAAATTCAAGAAGGCGATATAAAAAAAAGTGTCATAAATAAAAAGACGCGTTTTATGACACTTTTTTAGACTCATAAATTTATGATTCCAATTTTCAATCATATTCCAAAAAAATGTGCTTAAATGAGAAACTGCTTCTTTTTTGCGGGAAAAACAGAAATTCAAAAATGAAATTGAAAAATTTATGACAATTTTTTCTCCAAAAGTGCGCCACTATTTTCTCCTCCTCTAACAAAAATTTGATTGTCTTCCTCTCTCCCCTACAAACATTCTCTCTATCTCTCCAAAACTTAAAAATTTAGACTAACTTTCTCCACACATTCCCATTTTCCCACATCTTCTTCAACTTATTGCAAAAGATTTGTAGCTTCTATTTCATCTTCATTGTCCACTTTATACTCCAGAATCCCCAAAATTCATCTCTCTTTGTGTAAATTTTTATTGGATCTCGAGACTTTTCTCTCCATGGAGCGATTTAAAGAATCTCGATATCTCGAACAGAGGAAAGTTTCTTTGTATAAATTTACTTTCTCTTGGTCTTTGATCTATACGATTGGGTCGATTTGTATTCATATTTTTCTCAATCAAGTGTTTGTTGACTTTTTTTTTGTTCTTTATGTTCTATGAAATGGTGTTGTCACAGAGAGGAAGAAGAGAGCTCCCAAGGGGAAAGGAGTTTTATATCTTTGTTTAGGGTTGGAGGAGCTCATGAGGCATTGGTTATTAGAGTTATGGCTCTGTTAGATTTTTGTCACAATGGTCTTGCTGAGGTTAGTAGTGCTAAATTTTGAGATATTTGGCTGCCTCTGATTTGTTTCTCTTGTTTATACATTTTAGCTTGTATTGTGAAAAATCTGAACACATTTTAGTATTTTGCCAATAATTTCCTATATGAATAAAACGATGAACTTTATTATCTCTCTTTTTTTAATACTTTCAGGTTTAAGGTAATGTTTCAAAAACTAGATATCCTCTTGTTAAGGGTATTTTGTTAGGTTTTAAAATTGTTGATGTTGAAAGGTGAAGTGGTAACATGAAACATCAATTACCTTAATATGCTTTAATTTTTATTGTCTTGGCTACAATGAAAGGAACAAGTAGGTTGTATTTCTGTTGATGTCAATTAAGGTAGCTTCTAGTGTTATTGATAAGCCTCCAATTATTAGGGAAATTTAGTAGCTTCTGTTCATGTTTGGCCTAGAGTAGAGGTTGTTGCTCTTTAGTGGATGAGGTGTTTCTAAATTATACCTTATAAGGGAAGGTAAAGTATTGTGATAGTTTATTTATTGTTATGAGTTCTTTCAATGTACTTTGTATTTTTTGTTTTTTGTTTTTAATTTATAAAAGACCTAAACTTTCATTCAGAACAAATGAAAGTGAATTTAAGGAAAAGAATGGGACATACAAAATAGAAAGCTCACAAAAAATAGGGGATCTTATAAAAATGGTCACCAATCGAGAGACATTTTTAAGTAGGGATGATGCTTTATAGGCATGTTTTAAGAAGGGGTATTACTTGCCTAACTCCCCATCTTCTAACTTTATCACCAACAACCTGTTTGTTTAAAGAGTTTATTATTAATATTATTATTATTATTATTTATGGTTATTGAGGTTAATTCTAGCGATCTTCCTAAGGATAAGTTTTGTTGTTATATAACATGTTTATAAGTTTTGGTAAGTTAAAATGATGTGTGTTCATTTTTTATAAGTTTGGTTATTCTTATGGTGGTTAATAGACAAGTTGTGTGCTATATTGAATAAGCACAGAGATTCCAGGGATCTAACCCGTGACCGTGGAGTGGAAATAGATTAACACTTAACCAGATAACCAATCGCGTCACCGACCTATTCGATGACAATTCTTTTTAATTAGAGATGAGATATTGTTTCATGACCAAGAAGTAGGTATTCAAGGAAATGAGATTTCTTTTTCTCTCACGGAAGTAAGTTCCATTATTATAGTTTCTTTCCTTATATTATTATTATTTTTGTTTCTTTTATTAAATTTATTATCATTACGGTATCTTTTGTTAAGTTTCATTTCTATAGTTTTCTTCTTTTTTCTTAAATGTCATTTTCCATCGAGATTGATATAATTTCATGTTTTTCTTTTGTTACATGAATTGTGTACTTTGTAGATTGATAAAATTCTAAAAGATGAAGTGAGCAGAGAGATCGTAAATTTCACTCCTGAGTTTTCTAAATAATGAGATGGATCTTATATTAGCATTATGTATTTCTTTTCTTCATAGGATTCCACGATTGAGCATGTAACACATTCTAGGATAAAATTCTCCATTAAGGTAGAGGACAACAAGTGCTAATGATGCTTAAACTTATACCTTATGGTGAGTTTGATGCTAAAACTTGGTGATGATCCTTTTGAATATTTCAGGTTATAAAATGGTTGCAGAATGTGCTCGTAATGCATTTTTCTAAAATGTGGTGAATAACAAAGCAGATTTAGGTAATATGACTATCTTCTCAATTATTTTATCTTTCTTTCATGCTCAATTCTGTCTTTGAAGGATATATCCCTTCTCTATGTTAGATGATAGAATCCTATATTTTAAAGTGGTCTATAAATGAAAAGGTTGGTGATACTTTATAATCGTTCTTATATTTGAGTTGATCAATATTCATATAATTAATTTGTAATCTTGTTAGAGATTTATATTTGAGTTTTTGTTATCTTCAGCTTCATGGTGGATGATGTGGTTTTGAAGAAACTTTTATCACCCTCGAAAGTCAACTATAGTCAATGTCCACTTCTTCTCTTGAATTGAGGCAAGAATCGAAGCAACATTAGTTACATTTAGTATTTATGTAAATATTCCACCAAGTTTGATTGTAGTTTCCTTATATTATATATGTTTAAGTGTATAAATACAATAAAGATAAATATTTATATATGAAAGTTGATTTTGATATTTGTTCTTAGATTGTTCCAAATTTGGTGATCATTTATTTTATAGTTGTATGTTTAATGACATGTAAAAATAGAAATTATATTAATTGATAGTATAAAGTATTTGTCATCAATGAGCAATATATGATTAAAATGAAGAGTCATGTTTAGTTATTTTATAGTTACATAAAAATGTCAATATAAATTCTTTAATGATTATGTTTAGGTGTCGTAAATAAAGTATTGATGATTTATTTTATATATCATCTATTGTTCATATGTGACAAAAAATTAATGTCATCAAAGAAAAATCAACGATTGTAAAAAAACATCATCTAAAGAGTATCAATGACACTTCTTAAACAATGTCATGTAAAGAGAATAGATGATGTGCGATATAATGATTGTAGAAAAGTATCATCTAAAAAGTTTCAATGACACTTCTTAAAAAGTGTCATCTAAAAAGAATAGATGATGTGCGATACAATGATTGTAAAAAAGTATCATCTAAAACATTTGTGATACTTTTTTAGAATCATCACATCCCAATTTTGTAGTAGTGATGTACATATGGTGATGAGCAATCTCCAATCAAATAACACAACTCAAGGTCGTAATATTTTGAAATATAGAATGGATATGGAGGTCAAGAAAGCTATGGCAGCCGGAGTGAAGGAAACAACTAAAATGACAATCAAAACAAAGATGACAAAGAAAGAGGACGAGATCGAGGTCGTGACAATAATAACTTCAATAATCGTATTGTTTGTCATGTTGGTTCTAAGATGGGGCATGTTGTAGAGGTATGCTACCATCGATTTTACTAAGCGTACGTCTCTCAAGTTACTTAGAATAAAGGTGGTAATCAAAGTTATTCTAACAACTTATCTAACCCTTGTAGTCCTCCCAAATGTCTACTAATCATTTTTGCTTTGATTCAAGAGAACGTTGTTGTCAATGTTTGAGGCCATGCCCATTATTATTATCATGTGGTTTTTTGGTGTTATATTCGTAGATGATTTTGACAGATACAACCATAATTATAAAAAAAAAAAAAAAAATGGGTGTTTTACGTTTTGAATTGTACCATTCAAAACGAAATTGAAGTTAAACGATTTAAAATGCAAGTTTAAATCGTATATTACACAAATCGTATGTTTCACTCTTGAATCAAAACGTTGCGATTCTCAAATTCTGTAAAAAAAAAAAAAAAAAAAAAAAAAAAAAAAAAAAAAAAAACCGTGGGGAAAGAAACACAATAGAATAAAAAAATGGAGTAGTCGTGGGGGAAGAAAAGGAAATAAAAAGAAAAGGGGGATTTAGGGTAAAATGAAAGAAAGTATAAATAAAAATGTGTATGGGTTAATGTGATAATGGTGGAAAGTATTAATTTGACCCTTTAAAACACATTTAATTATATTAAATTTATATTTATATTGATAATGAGGTTTCTTTTCTTCTTTTCTATCCATAATTAAATTTATTTTATATACTATCTTTAAATTAGTATTATAAACAATATTCTTAAAATTTTCAATTATAATTCTTTTATTGTATATTAATATATTCAAATTTTTTATTTATTTTATATTTTGAACTTTATATGAGGTTTGGTTAAGTTTTTATTATTTATTTCTCTAATAATTTTAGGTTTTTTTACATACATTACCATTATTATTTATATTTATAATTAAATATTATTAAAAAAATTGAAACTTACGATACACGGCCAACAAGAGTAGTTGTTCAGGAGCATTAGTGTATGCACAAAGACCAAGAGGTCTTGGTTCAAATCTCCCCACCCCTAATTGTTGTAATATCAAAAAAAAAAGAAAAGAAAAAGAAACTTACGATACACGTTACATTAAAACTTAATCACTTTCTGAAAGTTGTTCGAACTCTATTTGGGAGTTCATGAAGTTCCTATGTGACACAGTAGAATAACTAGTTTAAATTAATTTAAGGGCTTGTTTGGCTATAACGGGAAGGGAAAAGAAGGAAAATGTAACGATCCAACTTTCTAAAATACTCTAATGGGGTGTTATAGGTGCATGCATTTAAAATCCACAAAATCGATTTAATAATCACATGCAATTTCCAACGAAAAACTCGTAAAATCATGAAACTCAGCTGATAGTTCGAAAAACATATAAAAACATGATTTGGGATCTCGATGGTTCAAAACAAAATACAGTTCAACAGAGTATAAAACATGCAGTTCGCATAAAATAAAAATAATGTGGAATGGAAAAATGACGACACCATGTCCATGATCGATGCAGCTCCCAGCCTAGACGCCGGATCAGTACCTGAAAATGTAAAGGGTGAGTATATCGAAATATACCCAGTAAGGAGCCCAACCATGGGGTTAAGCATGCAAACATAAACAAGTTAGAAGGTACGACAGCTGAAGCTAAGTGTCTCGCACATGAGTAGCCGACCCCTAGGCCGGTCACGAGCAAAGAATGTCAAACAACGGCGTGCAAGTCGTGAGCAAAATATAGCTAAATATCGAGAAATTATCTGACCACTGTCAAGGGAGGACCACGAGTGAGGGAAACACACAAATTCCTTAAACCTCGGGTCCGAACACGTTCCATACTATGTTCGTAGAGACATAAATAAATGTCTCAGGGCAGCCTGACCAGTGTTAGGAACCCACCAAACAGCAATAGCATAGACATACACGAATGCCTTGAGTAGCTTGACTTATCAGGGACCCACCATGCTGTGCTCAGAGACATACACAACTGTCTCAGGGTAGCCTGATCGCTGTTAGGGACCCGCCACACTTCTGTTGTGCCACTCTAATAGCATATCAGAAGGGGCAACATGAATACTGAAAAAGTCACCCGACCCTGTAAGAGAGGAACACGAGTGAGGGAACCACATATGATCCTTAAACCTCAGGTCGAGACACGTCCCATACCGTGTCCGCAGAGACATACATAAAAGTCTTGGGGTAGCCTGACCACTGCTAAGGACCCACCACGAGTGAGGAAAACACAAAGAATCCCTAAACCTCGGGTCAAGACAACGACACACAAGTCACGTCAACAAGGGCATACTTGAATGCCGATAAATCACCTCAGGCTAGGGGCGCCATCTGCTAACCCCAACATGCGAGGACCGACCTGCCGACAGACAACATCTCGTAATGCATGCAGGCTCACCGACAAGCATCTTTCTACGCCAACATCTGTCCCAGTGGCCTCTTCCTCCCACGGGTAAGCCAGTCCTCTCTAAGGTGGGTACCAAAGTGGACGGGCTCTTCTGCCCATGGGTAAGTCAGCCCCCACTGGGGTAGGTACCACAATGGACGGGTCAAATAGTAGGTGAAGAGTCAAGTGAGTCCGGACTGGCTCCCCTCTCACGCTACTACAATGGGTACGTACAAAGCATATAGGGTTCCACGGGTACAACAAAGAGATATAAATAGCACTAGAGTCACACGAGATCTAGTTTAGCCTAGCCTAGGCGAGTGAAACTGCCCCACCTGAGGGTTGGTGCAACCCGCAACGTAAGTTCAACAACCAAGGAACTCGTTATTCCACACACAATATGACACGTGGATGAGATCCAACCCCTTGGTCAGATGTAAGAGTCAACCCGTAGGTTAGTACAACCCAACCACGTGTCTCGAAGCAAAGAGGACCCATAACCTCGCTCGATTCCTAAGGGGCACTAGCGAGTCACATCAATAACACGATATTGATCACACAACACAAGTTTTAACAGGGGTGAGCTAGCTGCTCCTCTAAATGGTTAACGCGATAAACCGAGCCTAGTTATTCTAATGCCGAACATAAACAATCCAAACTAGGTATCACTGTAACCGATCATTACGAACAAACCCCTAGGTGAAAAAATAGAGAAACTGAGCATATAATCATTACAGAACATATATAGTCAAACATAGATGGAACCCATCAACAACGAAACATGCATAAACCCAAAGCAATTCAGTCAGTCGAAAGGTTAAATAGATAAATAGTTCATCACGTATACGAGGAAAAGGTACAATTCGAGGAATGATGATGTAATCACATGGGCACAACAAATAGAGACTTTACAGTTTACGAACTACACCACGATTCCATGCTATCACGAGTAATAATCAGTTCAAACAATGAGTCACAACACCAACACAAAAAAGTGACAAGTCATCCAATATTCAATTCTCATAAATCCTATCATGCCACTATTCACATGCTTTTAAGCCACAAACTCGGATCATAATGGAACTTCTTACCTTTTCGACGTTCTCCACCAAACCACCAAGCTAGAGTACGAGCCAAACGATGAATTCCTGAGAGCACTTAAGCATAGGATCAAGGATAGAAATCAACGAAACAGACAAATAAAGTGAAAACAGCCAAAACAAAGATCACCACGCAAATGGGGACGAAAAACTGTGCTGGCAACCCGTTGCTAGATTGCAGCAGCGGTCGCTGAAAAACAGTGGCGGTGGCGGTGGTGGCTGGCGCACTGCCATGAAACTCAACAAAACTTACCTTTTTTTCTTCGTCTCGTCTCTTTGAGCAAGGAACTGGTCTCAGAATCGCGAACGGACCTCTCTAGCTCTGCGAAACTAAAAAGAAACGAGATCCAAAACCCTCTCACCGGAAAACTCCATGAAAACCAACAAATCTTACCTTGTTTCGAAGCTCTCGACACCCTGAGCACGAAACTGGTCTCAAAATCGCCAACGAACCTCTCTAGTTCTGTGAAAATACAAAAGAAGAAACGGGTTTCTAAACCCTTTCACTGAAAAACTCCATGAAAATCGACGAATCTTATCTTTGTTTCGAAGCTCTCGACGCCCTGAGCACGAAACCGGTCTCGAAATCTCGAACGAATCTCTCTAGATCCACAAAACTTAGAAAGAAGGAGTGGGTTTTAAGAGAGAGAAAGTGGTTGAGATTGAAGTTTCCCACTTCCTCTAAATGAGCGACAGGTTGGCTGTGGGGAAGGGAATAGGAAAATGGTTTTTACGGCTAGAAAAAGAGATGAGGGAGAAAGATGATGCATTTCCTTTTATAAAAAAAATATTTTCCCTTTTTACATAAAACCCTAAGCCATCAAAGAAATAACAATATTCACCCAAAATAACTCATTGCATCTTACATTTCAATTGTTGCTTTGCATTATAAATGAGAAAATAATAATAAGTTTAATAACACACCCACTAAGGACACAAGAGATTTAAAATAAAGGTTGAGAAAGAATTACCCCAAAAATTTTAATTTAATAATTTTAGATCAATCCCCATAAGTATAAAAGCAAATAGTTAGGGATGTTTCAAATTAAAATTTTTTTTCAATAAAAAAACACATGAATATATTTAGGAAAAAGAACTAGGGTGTTACAATGTGGTTATAACTCAGTGTTTGGTGGGAAGAAAAAGAATGAAACTTGCAAAAAATCAGTGTTAGGTGGGAAAGAGAAGGGAAGAGAAGTTGGTGTTTGTTGAGTAGAGAAGGAAAAGTTATGATATTTGATTATTTTTACATACAATTTTTTATGTTAGGTTATTTAATAAATTCAAAATTTGATAAATTCAATTCTTGAATTACAATTTAATGGGAGCAGCATTAAAATTTTACAAATTATTTATGTTTATCTAGTTTAATTTATGACTGTTTGTTTCACATAAGTAGCATTGTAATTTAATTTTGTACTTATGTTTATTCAGTAAATCTATTTCTTGAATTCTTATTTAATACATATAATTCCCAATTTCTGTGATTATTGAAATGGTTTGAACTATGTGCTCCTATTCAAATAAGTATCAAGTGAAAAGTCCTTAAATTTCGAGGACAAAATTCTATCAAAACATATTACTTGATCTTCATTAAATAATTATATTAATGTAAGATCTGAAAAAAAAAAAAAAGTAAGTACATAATCATTTCATCCAAAAACATTCATATCAATGGACTCTCTAAGGTCCATTACAAAAACATGGATTTTCTACACCATTAACTTTTCTAGTTCCATTGGTTTCAATCTTTGGCCAAAATACACATGCAATAATGTTGGGTCATATAGCATCTAATTGCAAGAATGTCTGCACTTTAGCATGCTTGGACGCCACCAAGTCAACCACTGTGGCTTTATACTCATCGTTTAGATAAGTTAAGGATTGTATTTTCTCTAGTGCATCTCCCATAGAGTTTTTATGCATTTCATTCTTCTTGGTGTACCACTCCCTCGTGTACATTTGAAAGTGGTTGTGCTGCATATGAATTGCATTCTTCAAAGGCCTCCAATAATTTTGGATCTTAGGATGAATTCTTCCTCTTATTGCTACTCATTCTTGATTGACCACTTGAGTGATTTTTCGACGTTGTATATATGCTGTTTGCGAAGCTTGAGTGTCGGGTACATATTATTCTAAAAAATTTAAGTCTAGGTCATCTTCTTGAACTCAAATATCCTCTCTTGATTGCGCCGCAACAATCTTGTGATTGGTGTTCAATGAGTCAAACACTCTATCATTCATGAATATTATGGAAAGTGCATGGTAATGATGAAATGACTTATTCCATAGACCAATGGCATTTTGGGTATGATTGCAATATATGACATAATATAGTATGTTAAATGATTAAGGTAATTCAGAAAAATAAAATTAAGTTTTGAGGTTTAAGTATATATGATTACTCTAAATAATAGAGTTATTTAAGCCTTAGTTCTAATACACGTGTGACAATCTGTGCATTAAATATATACATTCTAGAAGTATATTAAAACTAAAGATATTTGTACAAGTTATGCATGAGGAGTCTAACGAGCTTAAATGGTGAAACTAGGATAAACTGATGGTTTTGTATGGGTAATAGATAGATGTTTGACACTATGAGCAACAACATGTCAAGAACCCAAGTCTAGGTGATGTAATGTTTTATGTTTTGAATTTGGTAGAATTGCAGAAATATAAGAAGATCATTTATCTCGCCACAAAGATAAAGACAAACTCTGAGAATTTTTCGAGGATCAAACTTTGGTCATAAGGAAGACAGATACCTATAAATATGTGAAAGATAGATGAAAAATGTGTACTGGGTTATTAGAGTTTCGTTTATGATGGATTGCGAGGTTTGCCAAGTGGTATCAATTGAACCCTAGACCTTGTCTGTTATCTATGGAACCTAAGCAAGCTAGTATCAAGGTGTCTGTCGAGGTCGGAAGATCACTAGTTAAAGTGGCATAAGTTCTTCAACAACCAGCTTTTATCTATTTTTCTTTATTGCTTTTATAGATAGGATTTCCATTCTGTTTTGCTTTTAAATTATAGTAGGTTGGTGTGCAAGCACTTGGATTCTTTTCTATGCAAGATGTTTGTTTAAATCCTTTAATTGATTTTCCGCATTCTCATGCATATTTACTTTCATAATCAAGACGCATTCTAAGCAATAGTAAACAAACGTGTAGTAATCAATAATAGTTTATGATAAAGGAAGATGAGTTAGTATTTATGGAGGTTGTTTAAAACTAGTAAAGGTTGATTGACAACCCACCTGTAGCTTTCTTTTCGTCCGCCTCGGAAGAGGGGGCGATAAGGAATTAACCCAACCGTAATCGTTAGATTTGTTCTTGATATATCGCATATTTAGGGATAGGATTAGAAATAGCCATCCCACTAATTGCATGCTTATCACTTATTTTAATTCCAAACTCCCAAGCTATTATCGAAGTTTGTTGTATTGTGTTTCAGAAGGAAGCTTTAGACCTAAGTGTAGCATGAATTAACCTTCTTACCAATATTTTCGTAAATTATCGATAATTACTTTTCTGAACTTGAACTGGCGCTTTAATAAAAATATTCTATTAAACCTAGGAACCAAACCACCAACCAAATAAATCATCCTCTCTTTTCTGCTTTGACTCTTAGATTAAACACTGTTGGTTAACATATTTCCCTGTGGAAAACGATAAATAAATACTTGTCAGTTGCTGTATAACTCGACTGTGTATATTGGCGTAACATGCGATTCGAAAGCATAGGACATTAGTCTCGCACTTTGAATTAATTATTAGAATATTTATATTATAATCGATTTCGCATCAGTACACACCTTGACCAGAGATCGAACATGTCTTTCTCTATATCAACACATTGTCTGGCCTTATTCCAGGCAACCCACATCCTTGATGACGACATATTATTTTTTTAAGGTATAAACCTTACATCCAATACTCATAGTATTCAGCGTAGTATCACATCTTCGTTTAAATATCAATTAGGAAGGCTCCTAAGTTGTAAGGACCCGACCCAAATTAGGGTCTGAACCTAAGTCCTTAACTCTAAATGCATAAAAACGACGTTCGACATCTAGGGCATGTATAAAAACAAAACCACTTCAAATCGACTTTCCACAAGTAGATTTATAAAAAATTAAAGCCATTAAAAGAATCAAAGGGTACCCAAGAGTAAAAACATAAAAGCTCGAGTAAATATATACAATTTATTATGCCCCTAAATAGTTCATGCAGAAAGAATAAATTAAAAAACTCTACACAAAGTAATGCAGCAGGTCCTATGGTCATCTCCAGCTTCGTCGATCATCCATCTCGGTACAATCTAGTAGTACCTGTGGGGATTCCACAGTGGAAAGGGTGAGTTTTCAGAAACTCAGTAAGGCTTCTCCAACTCGGGGACAAACATGCACAAGAATACAAACATCAGCAAATAAGTATGATCAGCAACATAACTGAAGGGTATACAAAATCCAAGCTCCTGGGTACTAGGTCAAGAAACCTCGTCCTTGGCGAGCACCACATAGAGCAGTCTAAAGATCGTAGACCCAAAGACCAAAATCTTACAAGAGTCCACTGACTCGAGAGCAATCTGGCATCCTACTCCAGAGGGAAACGGTGAGTCGAGTAACCTGTTGGCCCCCGACCTCGTACTCAGGGCGAGAGGTAGTGCCACATCAATCACCAAGGAACTATATTAGGCCCATACCACCTACCTGGAGAGTGCCTAAGCTACTAGTAGAAACCATCTAGGGTCGTGAGCCTGACCGATCGACCATCCACGGAAGTCCTACAGAGCGAGAGGATATCACCTCAAGCTGGAGTGTGAGCCCGAATATCATCATCCACACCGACCCATTAGTCTCCTCTATCCGGTCTCCATGACTTGTTTGGGTCCAAAGGAGGCATCAAGCTGTGCATCAAACACATGCAAGTTCATATCAGGACAATCATGCAAGTCCATATCAGAACAGTCCATATCATGACAAACATGCAAGTCCATATCAGGACAACCATGCAACCACATGCAACTCGACCATATCAGGCAGACATACATGATTCATGCATCACTAGTCATACAAGAGACAAACATGAAATGTATATGCTCTCGATGCAATCAAATGCACATACAATGCACATGGTTATGCTACAATCAGACAAATCAACTAATACAAGTAAACCGGCACATGTATTAACCACATGTCTCTTACCTTGGCCAATCCACTAACAACTTTCCATGCATCCACTAAAAACTCCAATTAGCCAAACACAACTCCGAGCCTTGAAACGAACAAATCGGTCAAAACTAACACTTTAGCCCATTAAAATTGGATCCAAAATATCGAATTTAACAAATAGTGAAGAACCTCAAAAAATGTGTCCTTGAGACACTCGACGGCTACGCATGCCTCACAAACTCGGCTCGAAGAATAGAAAACACCTAGTGTCAAATCTGGTTAACATAAAAGTCAAAGGGTCAAAATTCACCATTTTAACCCAAGCCAAACAACAAACCCCAAACCAAACACCTTTAATCCACAACTTAAATTATTTTAAACCACTAGCCAAACAACCATAATCCACACTTAAATGGCTTTAAACCACAACCCAAACAAGCTTAAAACTTATTTTAAATGACTTTAAACCTGCAAACAAACACCCTTTATTCTCAACTTAAATAACCATAAACCAGCAAACAAACACCACCTATCCATAACTTGAATATTCTTAAACCCATAACTAAGCATGCTTTATCCATAACTTAAATAAGTTTAAACTAAAAAAAAAACACTCCTTAAGCCTCATTTAAATATCCATATACTTGCAAACAAACACTTCTAATCCACATTTTAAATGCATTACACTTGTAACAAACTTTCTTAATCCCAACTTGAATAGCATTACACCAACAAACAAACACCCATCTTCTTCTTCATTTGGGTGAAACCTCAACTAAACAAAAGAGAAAAGAGACCTCACCTCAACTCCGGCGAACAGCGACGGTGACGACCATCAGACGACAACAGTGAGCTAATGGCTGCGGCGAAACCATAAACTCGCGGCGGCAGCTTCACACCCACGACTAGGCTGCTACAACCACAACCACAGTAGTGACGACCCTACTCGCGATCCCACAAGCTTGCTCGTGCTGCTCTTCGACATGATTTGCTGTGACGCTCACACTTCTAGCAAAAACCCACCAAACATCACTCACGTAACGGCTCACGTACCTACGACGACGGCAGCGATGGAGTGGTCAGAATCTTGACTGGCAGACGGTGGCTTCACGGGACTCGGACCGAACGATGCGATGAAAATGACGCCGACGAACCCACGAAGATTGAACCAATGCTCTGACGAATAAAGGCAGCGTAAAACTTGAAGAACAAGGGGAAGAAGACAATGAACATTGATTTTTTTACCTAGGGATTCCAAAAATTTCTTTAAATAATAAGTGCCAAAAGACCACACTGCCCTTCTCTTGGACATAAACTTCAAAACTGCCACTTTTTCTTTTAAGCAAACCAAAACATTGGGTTATTACATAAGTAACTAGAGCAGAAGGCTTCGTTCAGTGTAGTTAGATGTTGAGCTGCTAAACCCAATAAGGCGTCAACTAAAATGGCATCTTCAGTGTTTGGCCATTGATGTCTTGTACCTCAGTTACTTGTCACCATCTTACTTTTTGAGGGAATGAGAATATGAAATTCAAGTTTAGATTATAATATTCACAACAATAACAAAAGCATAACACGTGTTTTACTAATTATATAACAAAAATAAATTACAAACACTGTGCTCTTAAATTTCTAAATAGTTAATAAAAAAAAAAGATGATCACCAAGTAGCCATCAATTCCACTCATCAGATTACTCAACGTACTCAATGTTATCCACTACAGTATTTTCATCTTGTGAAGCCGTTGAGAGTGTTTTCAGATCATAATACTAATTGAATGACTAGATCCTTGTCTCTCTCACAATTAGGTTATTCACATAACCTAATGCGAGGACATATTTTGCTTGAGTTTGAACAAGGTAGCATGACTTACTTCAAAGTATTGCCTAAATCATCTTTAGTAAAAAATGTACGTTCAATGACATTAGACCCAATGAGTGTCACATATTAAATAATTCTCTCGCTCTTTTTGAAGCATTTATCGCTCCTCGCTAGTCAGAATGGTGGTATCGTTGCCCTATAAGGTGTCAGAAAATGTTCAGTGTTTACGTATCTAGCGTCACATAGTTAATAAAACCTTGTGTGAGGTTCGATGTTATTAATCTTAATAATTGTTCATGTGTTGGCGAATAAGTAAAAGTTTATGAAGTAGTTACGATGAAGGACTTCTAAATCGTTAGGTTGTTCCAACGAATCTCTTAGTACTCGAAAATTTGCTATTGACCCTTCAAATCTGGCTGATATAAATATGGTTTCTCCTTCTGAAGAACATACCTCGAGAACAATTATAGTGAAGGTTCAATTTCTTGTTATGTAGCGAGCTTTGTCTTGCTCTCACACTTTCACTTTGATGTAAGTTCCATCTATGCACTCAGGCAATTCTATAAATTGATGTTCGTATAGTTTTTTTTTTTTTTTTTTATAGTTTCTAGAGAATCTTAAGAACAAACTATCGATAGTTTTAAAGTACAGGAAACCATTTTCATTAATTGAGTTTGAAAGTACATGAAACCATTTTCATTAATTGTTTGTGAATCGCTTGTTATAGGTTTTGGTTTTTTCAGCAGTACATCATGACATTAGAGAATGGCAGTTAGCACTTCTACAAAGTGTCGTGACACTGTCTCCCTAAAATACGCTCACTGTGTTCTAACTATACAATTCTTGACATCGTGTGCACAAATGTATAAAAACACGACGACCATCTCGTGAACACCTACACTTTGTTAGTGTAAAGTTTATGAGGAAGCTTTCATACTTCGCCTCTGGTAGTTATGAAGAAACAAAGTTTATTGAAAGTCGACTTATCCAACCTAGTGGGCTCCCTACAAGACCGATCATTCTCCAGTATTTGATGAAAACAGTTCATATGCCTCATTTGGTGTCTCCAAAAAGGGTGTTATGGTTCCTATTTATCATCGGATTTATCAGTGAACTTGTTAAGTGTAACGGCCCAGTTTTCCATTCCGGTTCTCCAGGTATGTTCAGTTGCTTTTTCAGTTGTTCGGGTGGGCCGTTAGGGCAGTTTGAGCCTCTAGGAGTATTTTGGTAATTTTACCTTCAGGGGTAGTCTCGTAATTAACTAGGGTTTCAAGACGGTTCTATTAATTGCTGAGTTCAAGTTTTTATTTCGGCTTCAGGTCCCTAGGGCTAGCATTGCTATTTGAGAAGTTTGGAGCCTTTGTTTGATTAAATAAGAAAAAGAAAGAAAAAGGTGGCTTCGCTAGGACTCGAAGCTGGAACCACCTGAGGACACGTGTCGCAACCCTGTTAAACCCTTCTCTTTTGGCCGAGACCTATAAATACCCAGCCATTTCTCCAATTTCACCTTTTTCTCATTTTCTCTCTTTTCTCCCAAATCGCCAAATTCACTTTTCCTCCCTCTGTCGTCGAAAACCCTGTCGCTTTTGAGGAGCACGAGCAGCTGAGTTCGCCAACCTAGGCGACTCCTTCCTTTCTCCTTCGCCTATCACTTTGCCACAGCCGAACAGTTCCAGTCGCGTCGCTGCTTCGCTTCGCTCAGATTTCTTTCGCCCGCGACCGCCAGCCAGCCTGTTCGCTTCAGGTACGTTTCATTGAGCTCTTCTCGCTCCCTGTTTGGTTTTTTGTTGCCTGATTCATGGTCTCTCGCTCTGTTCAAATTGCAGTTGAGTCTGCGAAAGTCAAGGCTGAATCCTTGTTCGTACGCTTGACCGAGCTAAGCGTCTGTGTAGCATTCGTCTTCGGAGTTTGCCCCAGCGAGATTTCGCCACAACGAGCCATTCGTCTATGCTACCTCTCAATTTCTCATTCGTTCCACCGAGACCACACTCATTCTCTTTTTCGAGTCGATTCTCCGTGACACGTCCACTTTCGTCTTCGCCCCAGTAAGACGTTCGCCAGCAACTTCGCCTTCTACCGAGCCTGTCTTCTCGATTTAGGGGTATGGCTTTCCGAGCCATGTGCCTTTGGTTACCTAGTATCGCTTAGCTAATAGATATTAATTGTGTGCTTGTTAATTGCCATGCCTAGGTTGTTACTTGTATTGGTGTTGTGTATTCTACTGCTTGCTTTCCAGGTAAGGATTTACTTACCGGGGTTGTGTGGACCCTGCGCTTGTCATTGATAGTTTCCTGGTTGTGTGTTACTGTTTTCTAAGCATGCTAGTGGATAGGAGTTTGCACGTATTTCTGTTTACTGAATTTGTTAGTATATAGGCTTACCTGCTTACTGCCTGTGAATATACTGGTTAGTGGATAGGATTATATGACTTGTCAGATAGGATCTAGCATGTAGATTTATGTACTCTGGGTTGCACTACTATTGTTGCGATGACTATTTTATTTGCTATTATGTTATACTGTATATTATTGTGCAATGTTGTTGATGTTGAACTCTGTTAGCCCTAGGGTATTCCATAGCTAGACCTTGTTAGGTTGTCATCATCTAGAGGCTGAGAGCAGACCGACGTATGTGTCCCCACCGATCGAGCTATGAGGATAGATTTCTTACCCTCGGTCACCGGGTGTGGAGTAGCTACCACCCCGACATAAGCCTAGTTTGTGGCCTACTAGAGTGGGGTCATTTCCTTGGTGTAAGCCTACCTTGGGGACTACCTTTAGCTTCAGGCGTTGGGTGTGATTGCTGTCACAGTATGGTGCTGAGGGTCTCCCGCCTACTGTGGATCAGTGCTCACCTTTTCGAGTCTTAGGCATGTGCACCTTGACCGACATAGTTTACATTTATTCGGTTTGCAGGAGCATACGGTGTGCGCGTATGTGCATTAGATGCTGGGAGGGGCTAGTGTGTCAGTACATCTTCCTTTCAGTTTAGAGCCCGACGCTTGGGTACTCTCCCAAGCGTCAAAGATCATTCTAGTGTACTGGTCATCATAGTCGAGAGTTAAAGACTCTCAAAATTCTGGAGGTTATTTTGATATTTTGATAACCCACTTGGAGATCCGTAGTGGATTCTTAGCCGAGAGCTAGAGACTTTCGATGGTTTGAGCATGCTGTGTTTAAACTTATGTTGAGACTGTCTTGTGATGTTCTTCTGCTTGGTGAATGCTAGATGATGTGACTTGCGTACTGTACCCCGGTTGGGGATTCTTTCTGAGTGCAGTTGTACTCACCCTTATTTCTGTGGTTTTCCACTAGGTAACTTGGGACAGTACCGGGGCGGCTAGAGGAGGAGCTGACTGATCATGGGAGTCCGCCGCATAGTCTCTTTCTATTATTTTACGTTTCAGCATATTTAGACTATTTTGAGAAAAATTGTTTTAGCATTATTTTCCATATACTCTGGCTAGAGGCTTTATATTATAACAGTTTTGAATTGCCATTTTCTCTATCAACTGTTATTTTCTGTTGCTTGTCATACTTGTCGAATTTTATGGGTTTTAAATTCATGCATGCTGAGTAAGAACCGGGTTTAGGACTATTTTAGAGTCGGGTTCTTACAATTGGTATTAGAGCTCAGAGTCATAGATTATGTAGACTGACCTACTGAGTTAGGTCATAGTCCCCATGATCATCAGCACTCTAACAGTCGTCAGGTATGTCATAAGTTATTTTTTTAAGGGTCTTGCTTACAGTACTTGCATCTAGCATACTTGTCTTATTTTCGTTGTTGGCAGTGTTGGTCCGAGCATGAACTGACTCGGTGTTGTTTGGGTGTAGATCATGAGAGATGCCAATCACACATAGTAGAGCTGGAACATCAGCCACCGCCAACAGAGATGGTAGCGCCACTCCAAATATTGAGGAGACGTCGTCTTGAGCTGTTCCGACAGTCAGGCCACCTTGGGTCCCGACTAGAGTCTTGCTTAGAGGAGTAGCGGAGTCCGTTCTGCCTCAGAGTGCCACTCTTGGAGCGGAGTTTGCTGTGGCCATGAGGGAGATGGGTACAGGCATGTTTGCAGAGCAGAGGGCTGAGACTCAAGCATTTTTGGCAGCTCAGCAGGCAGAGACCCGGGCGCAGATGGCTCAGTTTGCCCAATTTTTCCAGCAGGCACTGCCAGCGGTTCATGTAGCACCGCCTGGTGGCACAGTAGTTCCTCTTGTAGGTCAGTCAGCTCAGCAGGAGCCTGTTGTTAAGCCAGAGATTCCCGAGGGTGCCGCCGAGGGTGGCAAGTGGCTGAAGGATTTTGTTAAGTGGAAACCCAGGGAGTTTGATGCATCTGAAAACCCCCTGGTAGCGGCTAAGTGGTTGGCACATCTTGAGTACATTTTTCAAGTGATGGGTTGCCCAGATGTGCAGAGACCGAGGTGTGCAGCACATGTCCTAACAGAGACAACTATTTGGTGGTGGCAGTCTACTGCTGGGGTCATACCCGAGGGGTCCCCACCAGCCACTTGGGAGTTCTTCAAAACCGAGTTCAGGACTCAGTACATTAGTGAAGAAGCCCAACAAGAGATGGTAGAGGCTTTTACAAATCTGAAACAGGGTGACGACAACATTGCAGGCTATGAGAAGAGGTTCTCCGAGCACATCTACTTTGCTCTAGAACTTATTGCTATAGAGGAGTTGAAAATCAAGAAGTTCATTGGGGGACTTAGGTTGGAGGTTGCCCAGGATGTTAGGGCACTCGCTCCGGAGACTTACGCCAGAATTGTGGCATTGGCCAAGATCTATAATAGAAAGTACCCTTTAGTGAAGACCCCAGATGCAGCAGCTCAGAATGTGGCAACTAGTTTCGGGCAGAAAAGGAAGTTTGAGCCTTCTAGGAGTTTCGGGCAGGGAGGTCAGCAGCAGTGCCGTCAGAGCCATTTCTAGGGCAGAGATCAGGGAAGATAGTAGGGTTGTGGCAGCCACCCCAGTGCCAGACCTGTGGCAAGTCTCACTTTGGCTTGTGTGGAGCTTCTCCTGGGGCTTGTTACAAGTGTGGTAAGGAGGGGCACATAGCCAGAGTGTGCTCGCAGGTTGGAACTGTCGTTAGACCAGCTCAACAGCAGGGCCGCGTGTTTGCCACGACCAGGCAGGAGGTCGAGAGGACAGATGCAGCTGTCACAGGTACATTACTTGTCTTGGACTACTATGCATATGTACGGTTTGATTTGGGCTCACAAATTTGGTCGGGTTGTCGAAGCCTGCCAAAATAAAACTGATTTACTAATTCTAACTTGTAGAAATAGTGGAACCAGGTCGAATCCCAAAAGAGCTATGAATTAATTTCTCAATGTTTAAAAAATAA
>JBBMKA010045073.1:0-20656 GCA_037833695.1 Sechiopsis laciniata | reverse complement strand
ATTTCTGTGGTTTTTCCACCAAGTAACTTGGGACAGCACCGGGACGGCTAGAGGAGGAGCTGCATGATCATGGGAGCCGCCGACACTCTGCTTTTATGTTTATGTCTTTCCAGTTTCAGCATGTAGTTGGACTTGTAGTCCACAGGAAATACTTACATTTATATTTGAAATGTTTTAAGGATGTTGACTTTTCAATACTGGCCAGGGTTTCATTTAATTACCTTATGAAATGTTTTAATTTCATGCATGCTGAGTAAGGACTAGGTTTAGGACCACTTTTGGGTTGGGTCTTTACAGATTGATTGGCACAAAATTTTAACCCAAACTATTCTAATGTTGCATTACCATGTTTTGGAATCTTAAACGAAAAAACTTGGATAGATTTATGCGTTTAAAATGTAAAGTTTGTCCCTTGAGTGTTCTTTTTTATACTTTGGCACAAACGTTTAATGCAAACTATTCCAATCTTCAATTACCATGTTTCGGGAGCTTATACCAAAATACTCAAAGAGATTTATGCGTTTTCAACCTAAAGTTTATCCCAAGAGTGTTTGTTTCGATTATTCTTTACAAATCTTTAATTGAACTATTCTAATATTTCATTACCATGATTCGGGAGCTATAACAAAAAAACTCGGATAGATTTTTGCGTTTAAAACATAAAGTTCAACCCCTGAGTGTTTCTTTCGATTCTAATAAACAAATGTTTAATGGAAACTATTCTAAAGTTGAATTACCATGTTTAAGGAGCTTAAACCAAAAAACTCGAATAGATCTATTCGTTTAAAACCTAAAGTACGTCCCTTTAGTGTTCTTTTCGATACTTTTGTAAAATCATTTAAAGCAAACTATCCTTATGTTGTATTACCATGTTTTGGGAGCTTAAATCCAAAAACTCGGAAAGATTTATGCGTTAAAATCTAAAGTTCGTTCCTAGAGTGTTCTTTTATATGCAAACTATTCCAATGTTGCATTACCATGTATTGGGAGCTAAAACCAAAAAACTCGGATAGATTAATGGGTTTAAAACCAAAAGGTCATCCATAGAGTTTTCTTTTCGTACTTTGGCACAGACGTTTGATGCAAACTATTCCAATGTTGCATTACCATGTATCGGGAGCTTAAACCAAAAAACTCGGATAGATTTATGCATTTAAAACCTAAAGTTCGTCACTAGTGTGTTAGTTTCGATTCTTATGCACAAACGTTTAATGGAAACTATTGTAATGTTGCATTACCATGTTCAGGGAGCTTAAACCAAAAAGCTTATATAGATTTATGCGTTTAAAACCTAAAGTTCATCCGTATAGTGACTGTTTTTATACTCTTGCATAGACGTTTGATGCGCACTATTCCAATGTTGCGTTACCATGATTCGGGAGCTTAAACCAAAAAACACAGATAGATTTATACATTTAAAACCTAAAGTTCGTCCCTAGAGTGTTCTTTTCAATACTTTAGCACAAACGTTTAATGCAAACTATTCCAAAGTTGCATTACCATGTTTCGGGAGTTTAAACCAAAAAACTCTGATAGATTTATGCGTTTAAAACCTAAAGTTGGTTCCTAGAGTGTTTGTTTTATACTTTTGCAAAAAAAATTTATTGGAACTATTCCAATATTCCATTGCCATGTTTCAAGAGGTAAAACAAAAAAATGCCGAGAGATTTATGCTTTTAAAACATAAAGTTCATCGCTAGATTGTTATTTTTTATACTTTTGCACAAACGTTTAATGCAAACTATTCCAATGTTGCATTACCTTGTTTCAGGAGCTTAAACTAAAAAACTCGGATAGATTTATGCTTTTAAAACCTAAAGTTTGTTCCTAGAACGTTTAATTGATATTTTCGCACAAGCGCTTAAAGCAAACTATTCCAATCTTGCATTACCATGTTTCGGGAGCTTATACTAAAAAACTTGGATAGATTTATGCGTTTAAAATCTAAAGTTCATCCCTATAGTGTTTGTTTCGATTCTTCTTCACAAATGTTTAATTGAACTATTCTAATGTTGCATTACCATGATTCGGGAGCGATAACAAAAAAACTCGGATAGATTTCTGCGTTTAAAACCATAAGTTGGTCCCTAGAGTGTTTCTTTTGATTCTTCTCAACAAACAGTTAATGGAAACTATTCTAATGTTCTATTACCATGTTTATGGAGCATAAACCAAAACACTCGAATAGATTTATGCATTTAAAACCTAAAGTTCGTCCCTAGAGTGTTCTTTTTTATACTTTAGCAAAATCATTTAATGCAAACAATCCTAATGTTGTATTACCATGTTTCGGGAGCTTAAACCAAAAAACAAGAATAGATTGATGCGTTTAAAGCCTAAAGTTCGTCACTATAGTGTTCTTTTCGATTTTTTGGCACAAAAGTTTAATGCAAAATATTCCAATGTTGCATTACCATGTTTGGGAAGCTTAAACCAAAAAACTCCGATAGATTTATGCGTTTAAAACCTAAAGTTCATCCTTAGAGTGTTTGTTTGATACTTTTCCACAAACGTTTAATGGAAACTATTCCAATGTTGCATTACCATGTTCTGGGAGCTAAAACAAAAAATAATCGAATAGATTTATGAGTTTAAAACCTACAGTTCGTCCCGAGAGTGTTCTTTTCTATACTTTGGCACTGAAGTTTGAAGCAAAATATTCCAATAGTTCATTACCAGTTTTGAGAGCTTAAACCAAAAAACTCGAATAGATTTATGCGTTTAAATCTTAAAGTTTGTTCCTAGAGTGTTTGTTTGATACTGTTGCACAAACATTTATTGGAACTATTCCAATGTTGCATTACCATGTTCGGAGAGCTAAAACTAAAAATACGGATAGATATATGCATTAAAAACCTAAAGTTCGTCCTAAGAGTGTTCTTTTCGATACTTTGGCACATACGTTTAATGCAAACTATTCCAATGTGGCATTACCATGTTTCGGGAGCTAAAACAAAAAAAAAATCAGATAGATTTATGCACTTAACCCCTAATGTTCTTCCCTAGAGTGTTATTTTCGATACTTTGGCACAGAAGTTTGCTGAAAACTATTCCAATGTTGCATTACCATGTTTCGGGAGCTGAAACCAAAAAACTCGGATAGATTTGTGCATTTAAAACCTAAAGTTTGTTCCTAGAGTGTTTGTTTGATACTTTTGCACAAACATTTATTGGAACTATTCCAATGTTGCATTACCATGTTTCGAGAGCTAAAAAAAAATTCGGATAGATTTATGCGTTTAAAACCTCTAGTTCGTCTCTAGAGTGTTCTTTTTTATACTTTGGCATAGAAGTTTGATGCAAACTATTCCAATGTTGCATTACCAGTTTCGAGAGCTTAAACCAAAAAACTTGGATAGATTTATGCGTTTAAAACCTAAAAATTGATCATAGAGTGTTTGTTTTGTACTTTTGCACAAACATTTATTGGAACTATTCCAATGTTGCATTACAATGTTTCGGGAGCTAAAACAAAAGAATGTGGATAGATTTATTCGTTTAAAACCTAAAGTTCATCCCTAGAGTGTTCTTTTCAATACTTTGGCACATACGTTTAATGCAAACTGTGGCATTACCATGTTTCGAGAGCTAAAAAAAATTAAAAAAAAAATTGGATAGATTTATGCGCTTAACCCCTAAAGTTCGTCCCTAAAGTGTTATTTTCGATACTTTGTCACAGAAGATTGCTAAAAACTATTCCAATGTTGCATTACCATGTGTTGGGGGCTTAAACCAAAAAACTCGAATAGATTTTTGCATTTAAAACCTAAAGTTTGTTCCTAGAGTGTTTGTTTGATACATTTGCACAAACATTTATTGGAACTATTCCAATGTTGCATTACCATGTTTCGGGAGCTAAAAAACAATTCGGATAGATTTATGCATTTAAAACCTATAGTTCATCCCTAGAGCGTTCTTTTCGATACTTTGGGCTAGACATTTGATGCAATTTATTCCAATTTTGCGTTACCATGTATCGGGAGCTTAAACCAAAAAACTCGGATAGATTTATGCATTTAAAACCTAAAGTTCCTCTCTAGAGTGTTCTTTTCGATACTTTGGCAAAAACATTTAATACAAACTATTCCAATGTTATATTACCATGTTTTGGAAGCTTAAACAAAAAAACTCGGATAGATTTATCTTTGAAACCTAAAGTTCGTCCCTATAGTGTTCTTTTCGATACTTTGGCACAGACGTTTGATGCAAACTAATCCAATGTTACATTGCCATATATGGGAAGCTTAATCCGAAAAACTCCAATAGATTTATGCGTTTAAAACCTAAAGTTTGTCCCTAGAGTGTTCTTTTCGATACTTTGGTCTAGACATTTAATGCAGTTTATTCAAATGTTGCATTACCATGTATCGGGAGCTTTAACCAAAAAACTCAGATAGATTTATGCATTTAAAACCTAAAGTTCCTCCCTAGAGTGTTCTTTACGATACTTTGGCAAAAGCATTTAATGCAGATTATTCCAATGTTATATTACCATGTTTCGGAAGCTTAAAAAACTCGGATAGATTTATGCGTTTGAAACCTAAAGTTCGTCCCTAGAGTGTTCTTTTCAATACATTGGCACAGACGTATGATGCAAACTAATCCAATGTTACATTGCCATGTATCGGGAGCTTAAACAAAAAAATTGGGATAGATTTATGAATTTAAAACCTAAAGTTCGCCCCGTGAGTGTTCTTTTCGATACTTTGGCAAAAGCATTTAATGCAAACTATTCCAATGTTATATTACCATGGTTTGAGAGCTTAAACCAAAAAGCTCGGATAGATTTAAGCGTTTGAAACCTAAAGTTCATCCCGAAGTTGTTCTTTTCGATACTTTGGCACAATTGTTTAATGCAAACTATCCAATGTTGCATTACCATTTTTCGGAAGTTAAAAATAAAAAAACAACTCTGATAGATTAATGCGTTTAAAACCTAAAGTTCGTCCTTAGAGTGTTCTTTTTTATACTTTGGCTCAAATATTTAATGCAAACTATTCAAATGTGGCATTACCATGTTTCGGGAGCTAAAATAAAATAAAAACTCGGATAGATTTATGAGTTTAAAACCTAAAGTTCGTCCCTAGAGTATTCTTTTCGATACTTTGGCACAGAAGTTTGATGCCAACTATTCCAATGTTGCATTACCATGTTTCGGGAGCTTAAACCAAAAAACTCGAATAGATTTATGCGTTTAAAACCTAAAGTTGGTTCCTAGAGTGTTTGTTTTATACTTTTGCACAAACATTTATTGGAACTATTCCAATGTTGCATTACCACGTTTCAAGAGCTAAAATTAAAAAAAAAAAAATGCAGATAGATTTATGCGTTTAAAACCTAAAGTTCGTCCTTAGAGTGTTCTTTTCGATACTTTGGCACATAAATTTAATGTAAACTATTTCAATGTGGCATTACCATGTATCAGGAACTAAAACAAAAAGACTCGGATAGATTTATGCGTTTAACCCCTAAAGTTCGTCTCTAGAGTGTTCTTTTCAATACTTTGGCATAGATGTTTGATGCAAACTATTTCAATGTTTCATTACCATGTTTCGAGAGCTTAAACCAAAAAAATCGGATAGATTTATGCATTTAAAACCTAAAGTTTGTTCCTAGAGTGTTTGTTTGATATTTTTGCACAAACATTTATTGGAACTATTCCAATGTTGCATTACCATGTTTTGGGAGCTAAATAAAAAAAATGCGGATAAATTTATGCGTTTAAAACCTAAAGTTCGTCCCTAGAGTGTTCTTTTAGATATTTTGGCCTAGACGTTTGATGCAAACTATTCCAATGTTGCATTACCATGTATGAGGAGCTTAAACTAAAAATCTCGGATAGATTTATGCGTTTGAAACCTAAAGTTCGTCCCTAGAGTGTTCTTTTCGATACTTTGGCACAGACGTTTGATACAAACTATTCCAATGTTGCATTACCATGTATCGAAACCTTAAACCAAAAAACTCGGATAGATTAATGCATTTAAAACCTAAATTTCGTCCCTTGAGTGTTATTTTCGATACTTTGGCAAAAGCATTTAATGCAAATTATTCCAATCTTATATTACCATGTTTCGGGAGCTTAAACCAAAAAGCTCGGGTAGTTTTCGTCCCTAAGGTATTCTTTTCGATACTTTGGCACAAACGTTTAATGCAAACTATCCAATGGTGCATTACTATGTTTCGGGAGTTTAAAAAAATAACTCGGATAGATTAATGCATTTAAAACCTAAAGTTCATCCTTAGAGTGTTCTTTTCGATACTTTGGCACAAACGTTTAATGCAACTATTACAATGTGGCATTACCATGTTTCGGGAGCTAAAACAAAAAAAACTCTAATAGATTTATGCGTTTAAAACCTAAAGTTCGTCTCTAGAGTGTTCTTTTTTATACTTTGGCACAAAAGTTTGATGCAAACTATTCCAATGTTGATTACCATGTTTCGGGAGCTTAAACCACAAAATTGGAATAAATTTATGCGTTTAAAACCTAAAGTTTGTTGAAAGAGTGTTTGTTTAATACTTTTGAACAAACATTTATTGGAACTATTCCAATGTTGCATTAGCATGTTTCAGGAGCTTAAACAAAAAAATACGGATAGATTTATGCATTTAAAACCTAAAGTTCGTCCTTAGAGTGTTCTTTTGAATACTTTGGCACAGATGTTTGATGCAAACTATTCCAATGTTGCATTACCTTGTATCAGGAGCTTAAACCAAAAAACTAAGATAGATTTATGCGTTTAATACCTATAGTTTATCCCTAGAGTGTTTGCTTTTGCACAAACGTTTAATGGAACTAGTCCAATGTTTCATTATCATGTTTCGGGAGCTAAAACAAATAAACTTGAATAGATTTATGGGTTTAAAACCTAAAGTTAATCCCTAGAGTGTTTTTTTCGATACTTTTGCATAAACGTTTAATGCAAACTATTGCAATCTTGCATTACCATGCTTTGGGAGCAAAAAAAAAAAAACTCGTATAAATTTATGCTATGATAACCTAAAATTCGTCCCTAGAGTGTTCTTTTCTATACTTTGGCACAAACGTTTAGTGCGAACTAGCTTAATGTTGCATTACCATGTTTTGGGAGCTAAAACAAAAAAAAACTCAGATAAATTTGTGCGTTTAAACCATAAAGTTCTAAATTTGTGCATTTAAACCATAAAGTTCGTCCCTAGAGTGTTGTTTTCGATACTTTGGCACAGACGATTCATGCAAACTATTCCAATGTTGCATTACCATGTATCGGGAGCTAAAACCAATAAACTCAGATAGATTTTAGAGTTTAAAACCTAAAGTTCATCCCTAAAGTGTTGTTTTTTCAATACTTTGGCACAAACGTTTTATGCAAACTATTCCAATGTTGCATTACCATGTTTCTGGAGCTTAAACCAAAAAACTCGGATAGATCTATGAGTTTAAAACCTAGGTAACTAAAGTGTTTGTTTTGATACTTTTGCACAAACGTTAAATGGAACTATTCCAATGTTGCATTATCATGTTTTGGGAGCTAAAACAAAAAAACTCGGATAGATTTATGCGTTTAAAACCTAAATTCGTTCTGAGAGTGTTCTTTTGGATACTTTGGTACAGACATTTGATGTAAACTATTCCAATGTTGCATAACCATGTATTGGGAGCTTAAACAAAAAAACTCGGATAGATTTATGCGTATAAAACTTTAAGTTCGTCCCTAGAGTGTTATTTTGGATACTTTAGCACAGACGTTTGATGTAAACTATTCCAATGTTGCATTACCATGTATCGGGAGCTTAAACAAAAAAACTCGGATAGATTTATGCGTATAAAACTTTAAGTTCATCCCTACATTGTTCTTTTTGATACTTTGGCATAGACGTTTGATGCAAATTATTCCAATGTTGCATTACCATGTATCGAGAGCTAAAACCAATAAACTCGGATAGATTTATGCCTGTAAAACCTAAAGTTCATCCCTACAGTGTTTTTTTCGATACTTTGGCACAAACGTTTAATGCAAACTCTTCCAATCTTGCATTACCATGTTTTGGGAGCTAAAACAAAATAAAAAAAACTCGGATAAATTTATGCTTTTATATCCTAAAGTTCGTCCCTAGAGTGTTCTTTTCTATAATTTGGCATAAACGTTTAATGTGAACTATTCCAATGTTGCATTACCATGTTTTGGGAGCTAAAACCAATAAACTTTGATAGATTTATGCATTTAAAACCTAAAATTCGTCCCTAGAGTGTTCATTTTGATACTTTGTCGCAAAAGTTTAATGCAAATTATTCCAATTTTGCATTATCATGTTTTGGGAGCTAAAAAAAGAAAAATAAACTCAGATAGATTTATGCGTTTAAACCATAAATTTCATCCCAGAGTGTTCTTTTCTATACTTTGGGACAACGTGTGATGCAAACTATTCCAATGTTGCATTACTATATATCGGGAGCTAAAACCAATAAACTCAGATAGATTTATGTGTTTAAAACCTAGAGTTCGTCACTAGAGTGTTCTTTTCGATACTTTGGCATAAAAGTTTAATGCAAACTATTCCAATTTTGCATTACCATGTTTGGGAGCTAAAAAAAAAAACTCAGATAAATTTATGCGTTTAAACCATAAAGTTTGTCCCTAGAGTGTTCTTTTGGATACTTTGACACAGGTGTTTGATGCAAACTATTCCAATGTTGCATTACCATATATTGGGAGCTTAAACAAAAAAACTCAGATATATTTATGCGTTTAAAATCTTAAGTTCGTCCCTAGAGTGTTCTTTTGGATACTTTGGCACAGACGTTTGATGCAAACTATTCCAATGTTGCATTACCATGTATTGGGAGCTAAAACTAATAAACTTGGATAGATTTATGCGTTTAAAACCTTAAGTTAATCCCTAGAGTGTTTTTTCAATACTTTGGCACAAGCGTTTAATGAAAACTATTCCAATCTTGCATTACCATGTTTGAGGAGCTAAAAGAAAAAAAAAAAAAAAAAACTCGGATAAATTTATGCTTTTATAACCTAAAGTTCATCCCTAGAGTGTTCTTTTCTATACTTAGGCACAAACGTTTAATGCGAACTATTCCAATGTTGCATTACCATGTTTTGTGAGCTAAAAGAAAAAAAATTCAAATAGATTTATGAGTTTAAACCATAAAGTTCATCCCTAGAGTGTTCTTTTCGATACTTTGGCACAGACAATTGATGCAAACTATTCCAATGTTGCATTACCATGTATCGGGAGCTAAAACCAATAAACTCGAATAGATTTATGCGTTTAAAACCTAAAGTTCGTCCCTAAAGTGTTATTTTCGATACGTTGGCACAAACGTTTAATGCAAACTATTCCAATGTTGCATTTCCAAGTTTCGGGAGCTTAAATTAAAAAACTTGGATAGATTTATGCATTTAAAACCTAAAGTTCTTCCCTAGAGTGTTTGTTTCTTAGTTTTGCACAAACATTCAATGGAAACTATTTCAATGTTGTATTACCATGTTTCGAGAGCTAAAACAAAAAAAACTCGGATAGTTTTATGCGTTTAAAACCTAAAGTTCATCCCTAGAGTGTTCTTTTGGATACTTTGGCATAGACGTTTGATGCAAACTATTTCAATGTTGCATTACCAAGTATCGGGAGCTTTAACCAAAAAACTGGGATAGATTTATGCATTTAAAACCTAAAGTTTGTCCCCTGAGTGTTTGTTTAATACTTTTGCACAAACGTTTAATGGAACGATTCCAATGTTGCATTACCATGTTTTGGGAGCTAAAACAAAAAAAAAACCTCTGATAGATTTATGCGTTTGAAACCCAAAGTTTGTCCCTAGAGTGTTCTTTTCGATACTTAAACGTTTAATGCAAACTATTCCAATGTTACAATACCATGTTCGGGTGCTTATACCAAAAACCTCGCATATATTTATGCGTCTATAACCTAAAGTTCATCACTAGACTGTTTGTTTCGATTCTTCTTCACAAACGTTTAATGGAACTATTCTAATATTGCATTACCATGTTTAGAGAACTATAACAAAAAAACTTGGATAGATTTTTGCGTTTAAAACCTGAAGTTCGTCCCTAGAGTGTTTGTTTCGATTCTTCTACACTAACGTTTAATGGAAACTATTCTAATGTTGCATTACCATGTTTCGGGAGCTTAAACCAAAAACTCAAATAGATTTATGCGTTTAAAACCTAAAGTTCGTTCCTAGACTTATCTTTTCGATACTTTGGCAAAAGCATATAATGCAAACTATTTCAATGTTGTATTACCATGTTTCGGGAGCTTAAACCAAAAAACTCGGATAGATTTATGCGTTTAAAACTTAAAGTTCAACCCTAGAGTGTTCTTTTTGGCACAAACGTTTAATGCAAACTATTCCAATGTTGCATTACCATGTTTCAAGAGCTTAAACCAAAAAAATCGGATAGATTAAGGCGTTTTAAACCTAAAGTTCGTCCCTAGAGTGTTCTTTTCAATACTTTGGCACAAACGTTTAATGGAAACTATTCTATTGTTGCATTACCATGTTTCCGAAGCTTAAACCAAAAAACTCGAATAGATAATTATACCCACAAGGTCAAATCTCTTCCTCCTTTTTATTTAACCTTTCTGTAGCATCATTAAGAAACCAAATTAAAAATTAAGAACAAAAATCAGCCCTTTTGCTTTTTGTGGCCGTCAAGAGTTCCAAGGAAAGAAAAAAAAATTGGTTGTCCTTCGTCTCTTCTTCTCTGCCGTTAGTGCTCATATTTTGGCGTTTTCCTTCCTTTTATTACAAGCATCTTCCGTCTTTGTGCGTGCCGCCGTCCACCTCTGTTGGAATTTTCTGTGGTGGTTGCTTATTAGGTAAGTTTTATTGAATTTTATTGGGTTTAAATTGGATTTTTGGTCAAGTGGTAAGCTTTGGGTTTTGTAGTCAAGAATTCAAGTTTTAAATTAGAGGAATTTATTCCTTTTTGTGGGATCTTAAAATGATCAAGTTAGTTTTTAGAGGTGTTAGCGTTTGATTTCTTTGAGCTTCTTTTGGGCTAAAAACTTGTCTAAACCTTTTCTTTAATTCATTGAAGTTTGAAGGATCTTGAAAAAATATTGAGCAAAAGTTATTGAATTTGAAGAATAGTTCTTATATTTTAGGTGGAATCATAGAAGAATATATTTTACCTTTCTAGATATCAAGCTGGTAGAGTTTAATACATTTGGGAGTCCTTGGCTTGGAGCATGGTTTGACAATTAAATGGCTACTTTTGGTATGTTCTAGGTGGTGCATTTTTATTTCTTCGATACTTTGGCACAAACGTTTAATGCAAACTATTCTAATGTTGCATTACCATGTTCCAAGAGCTTAAACCAAAAAACTTGAATAGATTTATGCGTTTAAAACCTAAAGTTAGTCCTTAGACTGTTCTTTTTTATACTTTAGCACAAACGTTATATGGAATTATTTCAATGTTGCATTACAATGTTTCGGTAACGAAAACAAAAAAAAAACTTGGATAGATTTATGTGTTTAAAACCCAAAGTTTGTCCCTAGAGTATTCTTTTCGATACTTTGGCACAACGTTTAATGCAAACTAGTTCAATCTTGCATTACCATGTTTTAGGAGCTTATAACAAAAAACTTGGATAAATTTAGGCGTTTAAAACCTAAAGTTCATTCCTAGAGAGTTTGTTTCAATTCTTCTTCACAAACGTTTAATGGAACTATTCTAATGTTTCATTACCATGTTTCGGGAGCTATAACAAAAAAACTCAGATAGATTTCTTCATTTAAAACCTAAAGTTCATCCCTAGAGTGTTTGTTTCTATTTTTCTGCACAAACGTTTAATGGAAACTATTTTAATGTTGCATTACCATGTTTCGGGAGTTTAAACCAAAAATTCGAATAGATTTATGCATTTAAAACCTAAAATTCTTCCCTAGAGTGTTCTTTTTGATACTTTGACAAAAGCATTTAATGCAAACTATTCCAATGTTATATTACCATGTTTCAGAAGCTTGAACTAAAGAACTCGGATAGATTTATGCGTTTGAAACCTAAAGTTCGTCCCTAGTGTGTTCTTTTCGATACTTTTGCATAAACGTTTAATGCAAAATGTTCCAATGTTACATTACCATGATTCGAGAGCTAAAACCAAAAAACATGGATAGATTTATGCGTTTAAAACCTAAGGTTTGTCCCTAGATTGTTCTTTTCGATACTTGGTCACAAACGTTTAATGCAACTATCCAATTTTGCATTACCATGTTTCGAGAGCTAAAACCAAAAAACTCGGATAGATTTATGCCTTTAAAACCTAATGTTTGTCCCTACAGTGTTCTTTTCGATACGTTATCGCAAACGTTTAATGGAACTATCCAATGTTGCATTACCATGTTCCGGGAGCGAAAACAAAAAAACTCGGATAGATTTATGCATTTAAAACCTAAATTTCATCCCTATAGTGTTCTTTTTTATACTTTGGCACAGACGTTTGATGCAAAATATTCTGATGTTGCATTACCATATATCAGTAGCTTAAACCAGAAAACTCGAATAGATTTGTGCATTTAAAACCTAAAGTTCGCCCCTAGAGTGTTCTTTTCGATACTTTGGAACAAACTTTTAATGCAAACTATTCCAATGTCGCATTACCATGTTTCAGGAGCTTAAACCAAAAAACATGAATAGATTTATGGTTTAAAAACTAAAGTTAGTCTCTAGACTGTTCTTTTCGATACTTTGGCACAAAAGTTTAATGGAACTATTCAAATGTTGCATACCATGTTTCGGGAGCGAAAACAAAAAAACTCGGATGATTTATGCGTTTAAAACCTAAAGTTTGTCCTTAGAGTGTTCTTTTTTATACTTTAGCACATAAGTTTAATGCAAACTATTTCAATCTTGCATTACCACGTTTCGGGAGCTTATACCAAAAAACTAGGATAGATTTATGCGTTTAAAACCTAAAGTTCATCCCTAGAGTGTTTGTTTCAATTCTTCTTCACAAATATTTAATGGAACTATTTTAATGTTCCATTACCATGTTTCGGGACCTATAATAAAAAAACTTTGATAGATTTCTGCATTTAAAACCTAAAGTTCGTCACTAGAGTTTTTGTTTCAATTCTTCTGCACAAACGTTTAATGGAAACTATTCTAATGTTGCATTACCATGTTTTGGGAGCTTAAACAAAAATAATCGAATATATTTATGCGTTTAAAACCTAAAATTTTTCCCTAGAGTGTTCATTTAGATACTTTTGCAAAAGCATTTAATGCAAACTTTTCCAATGTTATATTACCATGCTTCGGGAGCTTCAACAATAAAACTCGGATAGATTTATGCGTTTGAAACCTAATGATAAGCGCCAAAACTTTTTATGCGAACTATTCCAATGTTCCATTACAATGTTTCGGAAGCTTAAACAAAAAAACTCGGATAGATTTATGCATTTAAAACAAAAGTTCCTCCTTAGAGTGTTTATTTCGATAGTTTTGCACCAATGGTTGATTGAAACTATTCCAATGTTGCATTACCATGTTTCAAGAGCTAAAACTCGGATAGATTTATGCGTTTAAAACTTAAAGTTTGTCTCTAGAGTGTTTTATTCGATACTTTTGTACAAACGTTTAATGCGAACTATTCCAATGTTGCATTACCATGTTTTGGGAGCTATGACATAAAAAACTCAAATTGATTTATGCATTTAAAACCTAAAGGTCGTCCATAGAGTGTTCTTTTCGATACTTTGGCACAAACGTTTAATGCGAACTATTCCAATGTTGCATTACCATGTTTCGGGAGCATAAACCAAAAACTCGGATTGATTTATGGGTTTAAAACCTAATGTTCGTCCCTAAAGTGTTTGTTTTGATTCCTTGGCACAAACTATTAACGCAAACTATTCCAAAATTGCATTACCATGTCTCAGGAGTTTAACTCAAAAAATCAAAAAAATTTATGCGTTTAAAACCTAAAGTTCGCCCCTAGAGTGTTTGTTTCCATACTTTTACGAAAATTTTTAATGGGAACTATTCCAATGTTGCATTACCATGTTTTGGGACCTAAACAAAAAAAACTAAGATAGATTAATGCGTTTAAAACCTAAAGTTCGTCCCTAGAGTGTTTGTTTCGATTCTTTTGCATAAACTTTTAATGAGAACTATTCCAATGTTGCATTACCATGTTTCGGGAGCGAAAACAAAAAAACTCCGATAGATTTATGCATTTATAACCTAAAGCTCGTCTTTAGAGTATTTTTTTCAATTCTTTGGCACAAACTTTTGACGTAAACTATTCCAATGTTGCATTACAATGTTTCGGGAGCTTCAACCAAAAAACTCGTATAGATTTAGGCGTTTAAAACCTAAATTCTTTCCTTAGAGTGTTTATTTCGATACTTTGGCACAAATGTTTAATGAAAACTATTACAATGTTGCATTACCATCTTTCGGGAGCTAAAACAAAAAAAATCAAATAGAGTTATGCATTTTAAACCTAAAGTTCTTCCCTAGAGTGTTTGTTACAATTCTTTTGCACAAACGTTTAATCTGAACTATTCCAATGTTGCATTATCATTTTTCGAGAGCTAAAACAAAAAAACTTGGATAAATTTATGCGTTTAAAACCTAAAGTTTGTCCCTAGAGTGTTCTTTTCGATACTTTGGCACAAAAGTTTAATTAGATCTATTCCAATGTTGCATTTCCATGTTTCGATAGGTAAAACAAAAAACTCAAATAGATTTATGCGTTTAAAACCTAAACCTCGTCCCTAGAGTGTCTGTTTCAATAATTTTCCACAAACATTTAATGAAAACTATAACAATGTTGCATTACCATCTTTCGGGAGCTAAACCGAAAAACCTTCATAGATTTATGCGTTTAAATCCTAAAGTTCGCCCTCTTGATGGGTGTTGATTCTTTTCACAAACTTTTAATGGAAACTATTCCAATGTTGCATTACAATGTTTCGAAGAAAAAACAAAAAAAACTTGGATAGATTTATGCGTTTAAAACCTAAAGTTCATCCCTTGAGTATTTGTTTCAATACTTTGGAACAAACGTTTAATGCGAACTATTCCAATGTTCCATTATCATCTTTCGAGAGCTAAAACAAAAAAACTTGGATAGATTTATGCCTTTAAAACCTAAAGTTCATCACTAGAGTGTTTGTTTTGAGTCTTAAGCACAAACTTTTAATGGAAACTATTCCAATGTTGCTTTACCATGTTTCGGAGCAAAAACAAAAAAACTTGGATAGATTTAGCGTTTATAAACTAAAGTTCATCCCTAGAGTGTTTGTTTCGATAGTTTGGCACAAACGTTTAATGCAAACTATTCCAATCTTGCATTACCATGTTTCGAAAGCTAAAACCAAAAACTTCGGATAGATTTATGCTTTTAAAACCTAAAATTTTTCCCTAGAATGTTTGTTTCGATACTTTGACACTAACATTTAATGTGATCCATTCCAATGTTGCATTACCATGTTTCGGAGATAAAACGAACGCACTCGTACCTAGAGTGTTCTTTTTGATACTTTGGTACAAATGTTTAACGCAAACTATTCCAATGTTGCCTTATCATGTTTCAGGAGCTTAAACAAAAAAACTTGAATAGATCTATGCATTTAAACCCTAAAGTTCATCTGTTGTGTGTTTGTTTCAATTCTCCTACACAAACGTTTAATGGAAACTATTCCAATGTTGCATTACCATGTTTGGGGAGATAAAACAAAAAAATAAGATAGATTTATGAGTTTAAAACCTAAACTTCATCCCTAGAGTGTTTGTTTCGATACTTTTCCACAAACGTTTAATGGAAACTATAACAATGTTGCATTACCATGTTTTGGGAGCAAAGCAAAAAAAACTCGCTTAGATTTATGCGTTTAAAACCTAAAGTTCATCCTTAGAATGTTTGTTTCGATTCTTTCGGACAAACTTTTAATTGAAACTATTCCAATGTTGTATTACCATGTTTTGGTGCAAAAACCAAAAAACATGGATTTATGTGTTTAAAAACTAAAGTTTGTCCCTAGACTATTTGTTTCGATACTTTGGCACAGATGTTTATGCAAACTATTCTAATGTTGCATTACAATGTTTTGAGAGCTAAAACAAAAAAAAACTTGGATAGATTTATGCGTTTAAAATCTAAAGTTCATCTCTAGAGTGTTTGTTTTGATTCTTATGCACAAACTTTTAATGGAAACTATTTCGATGTTGCATTACCATGTTTCGAGAGCTAAAACAAAAAAAAAACTTGGATAGGTTTATGCACTTAAAACCTAAAGTTCGTCCCTAGAGTGTTTGTTTCGATACTTTGGCACAAACATTTAATACGAACTATTCCAAAGTTGCATTACCATGTTTCGAGAACTAAAACAAAAAAACTTTGATAGATTTATGCGTTTAAACCCTAAAGTTCATCCCTAGAGTGTTTGTTTCGATACTTTGGCACAAAGGTTTAATGCGAACTATTCCAATGTTGCATTACCATGTTTCGAGAGCTAAAAAAAAACTTTGTTAGATTTATGCATTTAAAACCTAAAGTTTGTACTTAGAGTGTTTGTTTCGATACTTTGGCACAAACGTTTATTGCTAACTATTCCAATGTTTCATTACCATGTTTCGAGGATTAACCCAAGAACTCGGATAGATTTATTCTTTTAAAACCTAAAGTTCGTCCCTTGAGTGTTTGTTTCGAATCATTGTTACAAACTTTTATTGCAAACTATTCCAATGTTGCATTACCAAGTTTTGGGAGCTTAATCCAAAAACTCGGATAGATTTATTCGTTTATAACCTAAAGTTCGTACCTAGAGTGTTTGTTTCGATTCTTTGGCACAAACTTTTAACGCAAACTATTCCAATGTTGCATTACCATGTTTAAGGAGCTTAAACCAAAAACTCGGAAAGAATTGTGCGTTTAAAACCTAAACTTTGCCCCTAGAGTTTCTGTTTCGATACTTTTGCACAAACGTTGAATGGAAATTATTCCAATGTTTCATTACCATGTTCCAGAGCTAAAACAAAAAAAAAAAAACTAGGATAGATTTATGAGTTTAAAACCTAAAGTTAGTCCCTAGAGGATTTGTTTCAATACTTTGGCACAAAAGTTTAATGCGAACTATTCTAATGTTGCATTGCCATGTTTTGTTAGCTAAAATTAAAAAACTAGGATAGATTTATGCGTTTAAAACCTAAAGTTCGACCTTAAAGTGTTTGTTTCGATACTTTGGCACAAACGTTTAATGTGATCCATTCCAATGTTGAATTACCATTTTTTGGAGCAACAACGAAAACACTCTCATATATTTATGCGTTTGAAACCTAAAGTTCGTCCCTAGAGTGTTCTTTTCGATACTTTGGTACAAATGTTTAATGCTAACTATTCCAATTTTGCATTACTATGTTTAGGGAGGTAAAACAAAAAAACTCGGATAGATTTATGCGTTTTAAACTTAAAGTTGTCCCTAGAGTATTCTTTTCGATACTTTGGCACAAACATTTAATGCGAACTATTCCAATGTTGCATTACCATGTTTCGGGAGGTAAAAAAAAAACTCGGATAGATTTATGCATTGAAAACTTAAAGTCGTCCCAAGCGTATTGTTTTCGATACTTTGGCACAAACGTTTAATGCGAACTATTCTAATGTTGCATTACCAAGTTTCGAAAGCTTAATCCTAAAACTCGGATAGACTTATGGGTTTAAAACCTAAAGTTCGTCCCTTGAGTGATTGTTTCGATTCTTTGGCATAATCTTTTAATGTAAACTATTCCAATGTTGCATTAGCATGTTTCAAGAGCTTAACCCAAAAACTCGAATAGATTTATGTGTTTAGAACCTGAAGTTCATACCTAAAGTGTTTGTTTCGATTCTTTGGAACAAACCTTTAACGCAAACTATTCCAATGTTGTATTACCATGTTTGAGAAGCTTAACCACAAACTTGGATAGATTTATGCGCTTAAAACCTAAAGTTTATCCCTAGAGTGTTTGTTTCGATTCTATGGCTGTTAATTGATATTGCATTCCTGATGCTTATATAATCTTATAGTAATTAACTCAGAGAAAACTTAAAGCTAAGTATGACTCGGAAACGCTTACGTGCAAGTATACGCGGTCGCAACTGCAACAAGGAATAAGTATGTATTTTATCGATCTCACATAGATTGATGTCTAGAAGTAATTCTGTTAGAACGAGAGTTATGCTGAAAAGTAAATAAATGGTTTGTAAAAGTGTGTTTGGTTTTTGTTTTGAATGCAGAAATAAAAATATGCAAATGCTTGACAAAATAAATATGAATGCAATGAGTAAAGATAAATAAACAATTAAAGAAGATTTTAAGAACGCGGGACTAGTTATTGAATAGAGTTTTCAGAGATTTCAAAATTCCTTGTGCAAGGAAGGAGATAATCACAAAAGAAAAATTTTAAAGTCTACTACCTTATTTTCAAAGTCGAACCAATTCCTTCCTAAAACAATAATTTAAAAATGTAAGGAAATAAATAAAGAAAATTTGTAAATATGGAAATAAAATTTATTCTAGTAAAATGCAATAAAATTGCCACTCAAAGTTAGAAATATCAAGTTTTCGCATTCCAGGAATGCTGCTGTGTAGGACCTGGGCGGAATACTTGTGCTAACTCTGCTCGGTGTATGTTATTCCTGCTTGGGCCACTTATATTTAGGGGCGACGCAATCTTTGATAGCCTTGTCTTGCCTTTGTTCATCATACTCCTTGATGCGCGAATGCCCTACCTTTGTCAGGGTTGATAGGGTCTGATACATCGTATTGAAACTCAGTTGAACTGTTTGTGTGCCGCTTCCTCGGCTGATCAATTTAAAATGTGGTTGCACATACGGTAGCCTAAAAAAGTTGGACACTATTGCTAGTGGTTCTCTATTCTGCGAGCTATCATCTTCTTCCTGTAGTTCTGTTGATTCACCCCTTTCTAAACTGGAAAAAGTTTGAAACTTCGTGCTTAGCGTTGCAAGTTTACTATTCACAATGCAGATTGGTTGAGAACTTTCGTCCTCTCTTTGGCTTTCATCACTAGAAACTTGCGTAGTATCAATATTGGAACTTGTCTCTTCCTTCTTCTTAACAGATTCATTTATTTCAGCTTCAGGATTGCCCGGGGTGGCAAACCATGCCCAAGCTTCTTCCTGCTGCTGCAATCGCATCTTTTGTTCTTTTTTGCTCACAACAAATTCCTCAATTTCAACTTCAGGAATGGCCGAGGTGGCGAACCTTGCCTAAGCTTCTTCCTGTTGCTGCAATCGCATCCGTTGCTCTTGTTTTAGCATGGCTAGCCTAAAATCTTCCCATGAGAATTCACCAAAAAGTTGCATTGCTAAAGCCTCATTAAGCACTTCGGCCCTCAAATAGGTATCTATTGCTGGTGTATTGTGGATAGCGCTTCTTTGGGTTATTTCCTCAGTTCTGCATGTTGGTTTCTAGGGTGAGAAAATGATGCCATTTTCCTCAACTATTTTTTCATTTCTAGTTGTATTTCTTCTTCCTCGAGTTATGTCCTTCAGAGATTGCTCATGATTATACATTGAGTATCCAGGTTCATGATGCCTAGATTTCTCTGACATTAACCGTTTTATCCTTGAAAATTTCTGCTACAACCTCCCCCAATATGCGGCTGAGTCTCCCAGTTAGGATGTGTCATTTTGAAATTTGTGTATAGTTCCTCCGCATAGCCTAAATGTTGATATAGTCGTGTTTATGGTGGTTGTACGTTGTTGCTCCAATACTGATTTGCAAAGTGACTGTATGCCATCAATTATGATTGTTGCTTGTGGTAATGTAATGGGACTCTTTCCCTATTGGTTGATGTGTGCCTTGGATCTCGGTTTCCCTGAAATACAAGTTCAACCTTTTATCAATAAAAACTACTCTCGTCCTAATAATATTAATCATAAATAATCAATCTCCGACAATGGCGCCAAAAACTTGTTGGCTGATATTGCATTCCGGGTGCTAATATAATCTTACAGTAATTAAATCAGAGAAAACTTAAAGCTAAGTATGACTTGAAATCGCTTACGTGCAAGTATACGCGGTCGCAACTGCAACAAGTAATAAGTATGTATTTTATCGATCCCATAGAGATTGATGTCTAGAAGTAATACCGTTAAAACGAGAGTTATGCTAAAAAGTAAATAAATGGGTTGTAAAAGTGTGTTTGATTTTTGTTTTGAATGCGGAAATAAAAATATGCAAATTCTTGATAGAAATAAATATGAATGTAATGAGTAAAGATAAATAAATAGTTAAAGAAGATGTTAAGAACCCGGGACTAGTTATTGAATTTCTCACTTCCCTCAACTTAGAAGTGTTTCCCCACTTAGTGATTTATAAGAGGACAGCTTCTACTTTAAACTCCATAGTAAAATTGGGTAACGTAAGCAATAGTGAGGTTGTTCCTAACTCCTTAAATGATGCAAAGACTTGCATTCAACCTACAGTAGCATACTGGATCTCCATATGGTTCCTTTTTCCAACTCACCTTAAGTGATAAGCGCTAAACGTTGCTTGAATTTGACAAAGCTAGAGGTCCTTCTAAGGATCCTTACAAATACTGACAATGAAGGCTAACTTAGATCACACTTAAAATCTAAAATTGTCACTCTTAGATCCTAAGACAACTCACTCCAGAAT
>JBBMKA010045042.1:0-11439 GCA_037833695.1 Sechiopsis laciniata | reverse complement strand
ATACATCAATCCACTCACAAAAGAAAATAATACATCACCTATTTACTATTCCCTAATTTGTCATATCATGGTTGCTTCGCATCTATATTCGCATGTTTCACCTCGTGGGATGATTCTCTTACTAAGTTTTTATGAAAATTCACCCTTCGTTTTATGTTGGCTGTGGCTTCCACCCACATGTGCAGGTTTATACCAGGACGATTGATCGAGGCAGCTAAGGCAACCAGAGGGGAAACACTAGTTGTAGACATGTGTTGAGTCTTTCTTCGTTTTGTATAGCTTGATCATGCATTCTTTTGTGTTGTTTTGCGCTGGAACATGTATTTGGATTTTAACGAGTGCTCACTCTTTTGTGTTGTTTGATTCTGTACATAGTTTTGAAATTTGTATATGGAACGTCTGTTTTAAAATTTTCAAATGTCTAGGTTCTGTTTTTCCAGGTGTGAGTTACCCATATTTCAAGGGAAGCTCTGTTGAAATTTTTACTTAATTTACATGCATTATTAGTGACGTCTCGGTTTAACCTTTTGGTCTAAAACTGGGCTGTCACATCGAACCTTCGCTCCACTATACTTGGGGTAACCACGCCCATCCTTGTGCCAAGCACCGAGAGATATCGAAGGAATGGAGACATGTGAGGTGTCTACAAATTTCTTTTCTTTTATTAAGGAATGCTCCTCTAAACTATCGCATAGAAGGCGATCGAGAAGGACACTTATTTCTCACTCTGCTCTTTTGTGGCTTCGTCCTACATCCTCTATTATATTTCCTTCAACTACGTTCTCAAGTCGAGCCAACTCAAATAACCACTTGGCATCCTTCTAGTCACAAGTACCATACATCACTTGCTTGGGTGTAACCATACAAGTTTACTACTTTTTTTTTTTTAAACGTAATTGTTATCATCTACATACTAAAACTAAACCTATCTATGGAAATAGTTAATGTCCCTTTGGTCTCACTCTGCTACACTAGATACAAGTCTAGCTCTATCACATTTTTCTCGCTAGTTGCACCTACAACACGCTAACTCACAAATAACACCCTAGAGCTTCTCCATTGCCACTCACTGTCGTACTAAGGGTATGACCCCTGATTATTATGGAATGACCTTACACTACCATGGAACTTTTCTGCACTATCACTTTACTGCAATGGAAGGTATAACCTCTGGCTCACACGAAACGAGCCTGTATCCGCTATAACTGGTGAGACACAACCTCTCCAATGTTAAAACACTGACGATTTTTTAATCCACCCACCCTCACACACATCTAAAGAAAAACCACCACTACTCCTTCTAACATTCGTGTTACTTGAGAGGCATACCCTCTCAGATAAACACACTTGAAGAAAGTGATATGACCCCCACAGTGGTGACACTGAAATCACTCTCACACTCACACTAGAAGATTGGTTACTTTAAGCTTCTCATTTTTATCCTGCTTCAAACCTTACACTAAGTCTGTAGAACCTATACCCTAGGCTCTGATACCAACTATAACACCTCAGCCCGAACATATAAACCTAGCAACCGCGACACCTTACTTTTTACAAAGTTTCATACTTTTATTTACATCCAAAGGAAATAACTGAGATAATCCAATTTTTTTTTCTTAAAAAAGCCTTCATATATACATCAATCGACATACAAAAGAAAACAATACATCACCTACTTATTATTCCCTAATATGTGATTACAAATCCAAAGTGTAAAGACTGACGATCTAGTTAAACATGCCAGTTATATTCTTCGAGGAACACCAGGAAACAACCTCATTTTGTAAATAAACATATATGTCAAAAAAGAGAGGACGAAATTAATATATGTCAAATAAAGAGGAAATAACTCATTTTAACTAAAACTATATTTTATCAAACAAGATCTGTATAAAATATCTAACCTTTGTTATAAAATATTTTATCAAATCATTCACAAATCACCACCAAAATTTTCAAAATCTTCAAATCTCATTCTATTGATTGAGTTCTCTGCTCCTTCTCCAATCTCAATTACCTTATTTCTTTTCCTCATTTCCTATCCCTTGATCCTCCTCATTATTTTCAATTACAATTGCATTCAATGGAGATTGAAATGAGGGAACTTTATATTCAAATTATAAGATTGGTCATCCGTTCTTAAGAAAATTGAAGTTATTTTCGTTTTTCTTGGAGTTTCTTTCTTCCTCCAACATTTTCTCTTCTAAATAAGGGGGTAAGTCTTTTTTTTTTCTTCATATTTTTTTTTTCAATTTTTTCGTATTCCAACTCACACGTCATCTCCTACATACGACTATTTTTTTTCAACTTCTATGCAATTCGATCTCTACCATACTACACTTCTAGATAAGTATTAACGTTTTTTTGTTTTCCAGATTGGTCAATATCAATGTTCTATTGATCACACACGATTTGATGTAACAATGAGAGTATCTCCAGTGTCGTATACTCCTTCAACCTACAATATTTCTGATTTTATACGGTGGAGGAAACACTGTCCACGAGTACGCACACAAATGTAAGCACGTTTAACATGCATCTCTCGGTGTAAACATGCGTACATAGGAATTCCAGTAAAATTTGATTTTTGTTTTGTAGATTGGTCAGCATCAACGTTCCAGTGGCTATACATGATTTGATGTAACAAGAAGAGTATCTCCACTTTCGTGTATTCCTCCAGCCTACAATGTCTCTAATTTTATATAGTTTCAGGTGGAACAACTGCTATTCACAAGTATACACACAAGTGTAAGCATGTTTAACATGCATCCTTTAGTGTAGATATAAGCACAGTTAATTCCAGCAAAAATTATTATTATTATTTTTTTTTTGTAGATTGGTCATCATCAACGTTCCAATGGTCACTCATGATTTGATGAAACAATGAGAGTATCCTCACCGTCGTGTACTCCTCCAACCTACAAGCTTTCTAATGTCATACAGTTTTAGGTAGAGAGAGTAGGCACACAACTGTAAGCATGTTTAACATGCATCCCTTGTATACATATAGATACATAGTGAATTCTAGCAAAATTTACAATTCTAACTATCGTATTGTTAGGTACTATTTTAAAAATAAAACGAAATAAAGGGTTCAAATATTTTTTTTAATTATCAAATTTATTTTAGGAGGGTTAGAAATTTAGATTTTATATTATTTAAATATTTAATTTTTTCGGTGGTTAGGAATGAATCTAAAATCTATTTTAATAATTCACATCAATTAAAAGTATTAATAAGGGCATAATAGTCAATTATAATATAATTAGTTATCTAATCATTTATAAAAAATAAAAAATAAAAAAAATCAGATTTAGACGCTTAAAGTTTTTTTAATTGTAGACATTTACTAAATAATTATCTAAAAATTAGACATTTCCATAGTTGTCCCATTTATTTTCGTCAAATGCGACTCCAAACGACATCGTATTCCACCTCTCCTCTCTCTGGTTTTTTTTTTTTTTTTGAAATAAGGGTAACCACGTCCGTCCCTAGACGAGTAATGTCACAAGTGAGTCTCGAACCTGAAACTTTGAAGGAGCATGTCCAAATCTTCAATCACTGTGTCATCCCTCGGAGACCTCTCTCCCTGAGTTACACGTACCCTCAATCCCTTTGTTGGGCTAGCACATTCGCCTCCTCCCTTAATTCAACGCTCACCCTTTTATTTTTATTTTTCTTCTTTTTATAAACCCACAATAATGTAATTTTACACAACATTTAAATATTCTAACCTAACAAAATAATCATCCTCATCCATACCTGCATATAGTTTTTGGGTTCATATATAAAATTAATAAATGCAACTTTGTTAAATTCATAATTGTTAACTAAAAAAAAAAAAAAAGCACCTATCAAAGTGGAATTAGTCCTCAACATTCTTTAAAAAAAAAAAAAGCAAGGTAACTATCAAAGTAGAATTAGTCCTCAACGTTATTAAAAAAAAAAAAAAAAACATAAAGTAACTATCAAAATAGAATTAGTCATCAACGTTATTAAAAAAACATGGTAACTAGTTTTAAAAAAAAAAAAAAAAAACATGGTAACTATTCTATGTTGTTAAAATAGTCAAAACTAAAATAGTCCTCAATATTGGTCAAGAATTCCTTGAAAATTTAAAAAAAAAAGTTTTTTTTTAGATATATAAAAAGATAAATTTAATCCTTAAAAATTCCTTGAAAATTAAAAAAAAAAAAAAAAAGTTTTTTTTTTAATTTTTAAAAAGATAAATTTAATCTATGATGACTGCATACTTAAAAATTAATTTATTATAAATTTTTTCTTGGTATATTTTGATCCTATAATACTTACTTTAGAAAATATTATTTCTTATAGCTAGGTACGAGATTGACGCATAATGTTTTTGGTTTCCCACAATTATCTTGTTACTCACTCAAGATGGTTCACATTTTAATATATAACACTTTACTCCATTCATTTGGTTGGTTTAAATGGGTGTTTGTTTGCCGAATTTAAGGAGTTATTACAAATGAACTCTTACTATTCATTCTTCAAACAATTACATCTAAATAAACCATTGTAATTATTCAAAATAATTCATCATTTCAAAATCATTCAAAATAATCACCAATTTCTAATTTTTCATGCAATCTCTCATTGTCAATAATTTTTTGAGCCCACTTATGTGCATTACTAAATGTAGTTTGATATTTGATTAATAATTTTATTAAATTCTTATATAAAATAAAGATTTAATATATATGATTTTTTATCATATATATATATATTATAAATTGTACCTTTAATATTTTAAAATAAAATTTTATAATATTTCTATAGTTAAGTCTATGTTTTTTTTTTTTTTTTTTCTGTCATACATGACACATATTTTTCTTCCTTTTTTAAAAATTTCGTACTACGGGTTTATTATAACTTTAAATTGACAAAAAATTTATTTATAACATTATTTTATGTCATGTGACATTTGAGTTTTTACTTTATGTTAATTTTCTAACTTTAAATTAATCAAAATTTTATTTATAACGACCTATTATTAAATTCAATTTTGATTTAAGTTAGTTTTAAATTTATTATAGACATCAATTTACATGAATTGAAATGTTTAAAAGTATAATAAATAATTAATAATTAAGGAGGAAACTTGGAACAAAATAATATCAATAATAATTTAACACGATAGAACAACTCGATAAGTAAATAATGATTATTTAATTGATGAATATTACATCATTGAACACATTTGAAAAAGGGAAATTGAATTCATTGTACCATTTCCAATAAATAATTACAAAAGTAGACAATCAACTTTTTTTTTTGTAATTCTAATTTTTCTTTTAAAAATCTATATTAAACAACTTTAATTAATACCATTTTGCCCTTATCTACATTTATTTCATTGATTTTAAATGTCATAATGAAGAATCTCATAATTAACAAATTTCATCTAAAAATAACATTCATAAACTAATTTTCATTAATTATTCTTTTTTTCTTAATTCATTTTCAACTAATCAAAATTTGTTTTCCTAAAATATAAATGCCAAAAATAGAATCCTCTTCTCCCTCCTTCAATCTCTTCCTTAACTTTCTTCCTACCATACATTTCTTATTTTCTTTAAGAGGCCGCTAATTTTATTGTAATATTTTTGTGTTTTCTCTTAAGTTTCCAACATGTCTCTGGCTTTCTAGAAGTGCAAAGTATCATTGTGATTGGTGGTGATGCTCTCACGAAACTCTAATTTGTAAATATGTAGAGTATGAAAATAATACGGTTTATTATAATACCGTCTTAGAATACTCATAGATAAATATGTATTACTATTATTATTAAATATACGGTCATTTTTATGGAGTATTTATAAAACTGTATTATTGTTCAATATATTAACAAACAATACAATATCAAATCTACCAAATAGTAGTATATTATTGTAATTATTTACATCAATCTACTGTACAATTACTTCATACTCTTTTTTCTAGCACTTGTAAACTCTAAAACCTTTTTAGTAACTACTGTATTGGCAACATGTTCGCTTGTTAATTCTTCAATTTTTTGTGTTCTTTTCTTCTTTAAGGCGAATTACTTGTCATATTTTCAATCTTCTCTATATATATGGTAGTTGGAGGTCCATCTAGTACAGTGGTCGGAACATCAATCCTTTCAACAAAAGGAACTTGATAAACTTGTTATCTACACATTTAAAAATAAAAGTAAGAATATATTACAGCATAACTAATATAGAAATATCAGTGTAATACCTCCTTCACTATTATTACATATCAACTAATACTATCATAACAATACCAATTACAAATAACATAGTGCATGCCCACAAAATAATGAAGTTTTCTTACTTTTTTCAGTAACAATACATTGAACACTAACATAAAAGTCGACTAACTTCAATATAGTTTTAAAAGTCCTTTAAAGACGAATCAAAAGTCATAAAATCATAAATACTTAATACCGTATATACAAAAATCATACATCAAACCTAAAAAAAATTATAAATATCATAATGCGGCAATATCATACTTATAAATTGTCGTCCCAATTGGAAGCACTGGATGAGCTCATTGTCTTTAATGTGCAAAACCAATAAGTAATTAAGTAATACAATATTCCAGAACAAATACGTCCGTATATTATCCATAACGTAACCATACTCTACTTAATAATACATCGCCTATAGTAATGTCATTATTGTCTTTTCTACGTTTCGGGAAGTAGCTTGTAGACGTATCATTTATACGGTGATTAAGGAATACACCCCACTGAACTAAAATTACAAATATATATTACCCTCTTACCGAAATTTGATTACTACCAAAGCTCAAAACTTTTTAACTCCTATTTCTGATCCCTTAAACAACAAATAGACCATATTAATAAACCCTAAAACTCCAAAGAACTACCGATTATGATCCCCATTCATACAACAAATGAAATACTAAACGGAACTATATTTTTACCGTATGTAGATCTTCTATTGTTACTTTTTTCTTCCTCCTTTTTCGATTTTGATCGTCGCTACACTCTCAAGAAGATGAAATTGCGTCGATCTATAGGAAACCAGACGATTTTTTCTCTGAAAAATGGAGAGGAAGATGAAATTATGAAAGTGTGAAAATGGGGACACGAAATGGCAGTGGAATCGTGATGGCATGAAACCGGACGATTTTGATTGAAATATCGTAATGATGGTGATGCCATTTTCGAAATTAGTGGGTATGGAAGTTGATAAGTTTTTTCTTTTTTAGTTAGTAATTGAAAATTCCAAATATAAACTATTTAGATTAATTAGATATTTAAAAAATTCCCCAAAAAAAAACCAACAATTAAAAAGACAAAATGATTGGTATTAATGAAATTAGAAATTATTTACCAATGAGACACAAAATTTATTATAAAAAAAGAATGTCCGTATAAAAATAATCTACATATAACCACTCCATAAATATCTACATCTAAATAAATTATCACCACAATCCATTTACAAACACCACTTCCAAATGGATTATTACTTGTAATTGTTATGGAATAATATATTCCGGAGATATTGTTGAAGATTTGGGTTCTAGAAAGTTCTAGTAAGTTCCTATAACTAAATATGGTTAGGGTATTTAGATATAATATTTATTATTTATATTTGGACATTCCTACGTTTTCTCCCTATATAAGGGCACCTCTTGTATGATGAAATATATTGAGAAAATACAGAAACCTTAATTTCCTATCACCCATTGTTTTCTAAGTTGGTATCGTAACATTCTCTAGCCAACGCCAACCTTTCTAAAAATTTTACCATGACTAAAACAAGTCCTAGGTCTAGCATCCCTCCCTTGAATCAACTCCTAAACCAAATAACCAGCATCAAACTTGATTGATCCAACCTTCTTCTATGGAAAAACCTAGCCATGCCTATTTTAAAATCCTATCGAATCATGGGGCATTTAAATAAATGCCCTCCAAAAAATACCCTGATTTCTCACCTTTATTCTATGACTGGCGCAAGTGGTCAAGACAAGCCACTTTTGGCCAAAAGTTACTAACCTTTTTCTGATGCAAGTTGTTAACCAACTAGCGTCACCCTATTTACAGACGAATTGTAGGCACTGTCCCTAGCTAGCGTAAACATACGTGATGATAGCCCCTACAACAGCGCTAGGTGTTGCTGCAGACGACGCCCAACAGATACTTTTAGTTTAGCGGTATAAGGCCCATCTAGTTGCGAAAGGTTTTCATCAAAACCCTGGTGATAACTCTCAAATAGAGCATAAATTAGGCATAACTTAAGCATTTCTTAGGATTGTTGTGAGCAATTTAATAGTGAATAGAGATAAAATACGGAAAAAAGGTAGAATTCATTACGCATCTATACATCCACAGTAAGAGATACAATTTACCGTTTTGCGAGTACAAAGAATACGATTCACGCACTAATTTAGTTTTTTGCACAGGGATAAAAAGTTAAAGATACTTCCGCATTCAGATCGCAGCAGCCAGAAAAATTAATAGCAACAGCCCCGTTACACACCAAAAGGATCATTGCGCAATGAGAATGAAACCACCGCATCCAGAGAATCCTATCACCACAGAAATTCAAAATAATCAATTAAAAAGAATTCTTGTATTAAATTGAAAAATCAATTAGTGAGAATTCAGGCGATGATGAAGACATTCCAGCATTGACAAAGATACCCCAGCTCATCCAAACTTACAAGCCAAGTAATTTGACTCTATAAAAGGAAATGAAGAACCTCAAGAAAAATTGTCGATAGATTGGGAGCGTCGATGGACTGAAGGGTCGGTTGGCCAGAAGCCCAATCACTCTGGTACGCCATTGAAGAAGGCAACCAGAAGGTGTTTGTGACCTCTGATGACAAGGAGTCCACCCATCTACAACAACCACATCATTTCTTAGTTTTATTATGTACTTAGGAGTAGATTATAATTTGTAGTTAACGTATTTGGCAATACAATTTCCTGTTTTCCTTTACGTGTTTCTTAAGTATGCTTTATTAGAGTAGAGGCATCTGGTGGAAATTCGTTTGTAGAATGCATGCTAAGATTGCGAGTAAGGGATTTTATAATGTTGTTCATAACTTATGTATGCATTAGTTCCCTCTCTCGAGTAAAATCGAGAGAGGGAACTTGCGGAAGATCACAGTAGGTTACGTTAGGTCGATGTGAGGTCTCTTGCATTGTTTAAGGAGTTAGGGATAGCCTTACTAATGTAGCGTCTTCCAAGGGTGAGTATGAAAAATCGCAACGGGAGCTGGGTTTGCCATAAACCATTGATTGTGAAAGTAGTCATTCTGATTAGGAAAGCATGAAATTTAACTTACCATTATTGCATGAACAACATCATTCACACTCGTAATTTCTATCTACGCCTATTTCTTTATTGCATCGTAGAATCATAAAAAAAAAAAAAAAAAAAAAAACCAAACCAATAGCACTTTTCTATCTTTCCACATGACTCTTAGGTTATCAAGATTACTTCTAGACATCAATCCCTGTAGAGAACGATAAAATAAATACTTATCACTTGTTGCAATTTCAATTACGTATAATTGCGTATAATGCGATTCAAGTTATAGGATCTTAGCAATAAGTTTTAGCTTAGAATCAATTAATTCAATATTTATACCACAGCCGAAGAATTCGCATCACCTGGCATCGATTATTTTGATACTTTTAGTCTCATGGTCAAGGCCTCCACCATTCGAGTTGTGCTCAACCTCGCGTTGTCTCGTCACTGGCCTATCGAGCAGTTGGATTTTAACAATGCCTTCCTTAATGGAATACTTAAGGAAGATGTCTATATGTCTTCTGGGGTATGCTAACTCATTATTCACTCAGTATGTCTGTAACTCAAGAAAGCGATTTATGGCCTCAAACAGATGCCACAAGCATGGAATAATGCCTTGAAGATAGTTCTTCTCTCTTGGGGCTTCGTTAATAGTCGCTCTGACTCGTCGTTATTCATCTACAATCACGGCTCAATCACTACTCTGTTACTTGTGTATGTTGATTATGTTATTGTAATAAGAAATGACACCTGATTCATTCATCGCCTCATGACTTCTCCCAATGAGCACTTTGCATTGAAACATCTTGGTGCTTTTAGCTATTTCTTGGGCATTCAGGTTTCTCACGTGGAGTCTGGTCTCCTGCTTACTCAGACTAAGTACATTGATGATCTTCTCACCAGGCTGAATTTGACGAATGTTAAACCTGCCTTATCACCATCAGTGACTAGCAAGTCCTTATAAGTGTCTAAAGGCCAACCACTCGCTGATCCTCTCGTTTATCGTAGTACCATTTGAGCACTGCAGTATTTGACCAACACATGACCTGATATAGCTTATATTGGGAATCACTTGAGTCAGTTTCTAAATTGTCCAACGGACTGTCATTGGCAGGCCGTTAAACGAGTCTTGCGCTATCTACATGGAACCAGACATTTAGGGTTTCTTTTCCAACCAACAGAAACTTGGACTTCGTCTGTCTACTCCGATGTCGATTGGGCTTCAAATGTAATGATCGCAAATCTGTGGTAGCTTACTGTGTCTTCTTTGAGAATTCTCTTGTTTTCTAGTCCTCGAAGAAACAAACTGTTGTGGCTCGCTCTAGTACCGAGTTTGAATATCGAGCTCTGACTCATGGTGCAGCTGAGGTCATCTAGCTCCGATAGTTTCTCGGTGAACTTGGTGTTCACCCGTCGTCTGTTTCTATCCTTTGGTGTGACAACATCAGTGCCGTGTCATTGGCTGCCAACCCAGTGTTCTATGCACGCACTAAGCATATCGAGATTAATGTTCACTTTGTTCGCAATCATATTCTTCAAGGTCGTCTTCAAGTGCATTACATTCCATCTGTTGATCAACCCGCCGACTGTCTGACGAAGTCCTTGTCTGACACTCAATTCTGCTTTCTTCGATCCAAACTTGGGGTTGTTGAACTCCCTTCGTTTGAGAGGGGATGTTAGAGAATAATATACTCCAGAGATATTGTTGAAGATTTGGGTTCTAAAAAGTTCTAGTGAATTCCTATTACTAAATATGGTTAGGATAATTAATGTATTTAAATACTATATGCATTATTTATATTTGGATATTCTTATATCGTCTCCCTACGTAAGGGCACCTCTTGTATGATGGAATATATTGAAAATACAGAAATCCTAATTTCCTATCACCCCTTGTTTTCTAAGTGTAATTCCTCTAAGTGTGTTTGTTTTTTGGACATAAGAGTGGAGTGAAGTGGAGTGGAAGAGAATGAGGTGGTTAATAGTAGTATGAAGTGGTTAACTACTCGTTTGTGAATTGAGGTTAATAGAAGTGGAATAATCAACTATTTGTTTGGGGAGTTGTTGATATAATTTTTTTTTTTTGAAAATGTGGTTGAAGTAAATAATAACAATTATGTACTTATAATTAAAAAATTAT
>JBBMKA010045021.1:0-20659 GCA_037833695.1 Sechiopsis laciniata | reverse complement strand
TAATACAAACAGATAACACAATACAAGATATGGAAAACATATTAGAATTGTATTACTGAAGTAAATGAGTCTAACAGCGAAAAGAAAATAAAAACAAAATAGTGAATTATGGTCTTGATTGAGACTCTGAATTTCTCCGAGAAGAAAGAACATGGACAGACCAAGCCTCTTTCCTATTACAAAAACACCCTACTTATAAAACTAGGTCATTGAGTCTTTGAATATTCCATAATGGCAAGAATCAATTTCCGCAATGATTTCTCTTTTAGTTTCTTTTCCAAATGTGTTTGATTTGTCTAAGGTAGGAATCTAGTGATTTCAGTAATCTGTTTCTTAATTGTTTGGTTAGTCAACTTCTCGCTGGTAGATAATTCCTTCTTTATGTGCTTGAAATGCTTCTGCCTTGATCTTCTGAGCTTTATTGCTCGCACTCACGCGTCTTGATTCTCCGCATAGCATTACTCCGCTAGCGCTAACCCTGCAAAAACAGAAATCAACATAAGCTTTGCGAAATCCATGCTAAACGTGCTACTTTGGTTGTTTTCAGCCTAATAATCGATATTTTTCATTTTACTCCCCCAATGCGTAAGCATTAGCGAATTACACCTTTTTATTCCTAATTTCGCCTTACTCACAATAAATTTTAATTAATAAGCGTGAACAATGATCCAAAGTCAAGCTAAAATCTTACTATATTTTAGAGTCATCAAACCCTAAACTTGAATCATTGCTCGTCTTGAGCGATGATATTTAGGTGTAACAACTGATGAAGTGATGCAAATCACAATGCTGCGTTCTTCCTCTTGCTAAAAAAAATTAATCTTTAAGTACTATTGCCTTGATAAACCAAACGCTTAATCATTCCAAGTCATCATTTACTAAGGTACTAATAATCTCATCTCAGTTCTTCTCCTCATTCCCTTAGTCCAAAGTTCAACCCCTAGTTTGGAGACTTCTGCTTTTATTATAATTCGCTAACCCCTATCATCTAAGTCTGTTCAAGACATTCTGTCCGAGGCATGTATATTTGGGTTCTTTTGAGTAAAATGTTCTGCTTAGCCGCTAATTGGTTTTGTAGCAATGCTAGCAGAATACCTGGATAACCCACGACTATTCGCTCTTCTTGCCATTTCATTTTTACCTAGAATGCCTTTAGAGGTTTTTTTTTTTTTTTTTGGAAAACATTGCGCATTCGCATATTGTATTCACAAAACACCGTATAGCACTGGCATTCCTCACAACCAAACTTAAAGTTTTCATTGTCCTCAATGAAGATGAGTTCTAGCTCCCCCAAACTTACATGAATCTATGGTTCTAAATTACTTCAAACTAGTCGATCTTCTTCTACATAATTGTTTTATTTCCTAAGTTCACAAGTATCCGTCCCAAGATGGTTTTGTTAGTAAACTAGCAAATGATATTTCGGGGCAGATTAAATATCAGTGTGCTGAATTAAAAAGCAAGATTTTAATTCAGCATTGGTCAGAGCATAAACTAAATCAGTGAGTGAAATGAAAGCAAGATTATATCACTAATTGAGTGAGCAGATAAGAGAAATTTAAAGATAGGATCGGCATAGACAGGGACTTCCTTTTTCACTCGTTTTCTTCTGAATCGGAGCTATCAGAGTCGGTGGAGGAGACAATGTCTTGGATAATTGGGAGAATAGGTCTGCTGAGTTGTGGTTCCCAACGAGCCAATATGTCAAAGACTATCTTGTCTTGTTTCGTCATGTAGTCCATAATCTTCTTCATATTGTTGTCTAGCAACCAGAGGTTGCGCCCAAATTTTTCTCGCATTGTCTTCTTCATCTTTGTTGGGTTAGTAGACACCTAGGGGTGTGCAGATGAGCCTGCCTTATTTGTCAAGTTTACATAATTAGATGCAAACTTAACCATGAGGCGCTGGATTTTGTTATCCAATTCCTCGCAATCACGCCTAAATGGTGTCAGGCGAACTTTCTGCCGTTTGGCTATGCTTGCCTCAGCTTCGTCTACTTCCTCTCTCATTCTGGATCGAAACAGTTCCTTCGGCGTGAGATTTTCTCTTCTTCCTGCACTTCGCTCTTCAACAAACATCAGCGCTTTTCCTTCTCGATGCATTCTGGCTTCTTCTTCTTCTGCACGAACTGCTGTAGCCTCAACAGGTCTAGAGGTGCCTACATTCGCGCTGTTTCTTCTTTCTTCCTCCATTATTTGGTTAAATTCCTCAAAGTCCCTCTTCTCCATTGAAGACATTAATCCTTCCAAATACCCTGAGGTTTCGGGACTGGCAATCCTCACAGCTTGATGTGGTGCTGAAGGAACGGCCTTTTCCTCTCTAAAAACTGTCGAAGATTCCTCCACTACTGCAGTACATTTTTCCATTCTTTCAGCTAGGGCAGTCACTTTCCTTTGCATGGGTGGTCTGGTTTGTGACTGTCCATCTTCGTTGTGCACAACTACCGCAGCCACTGGCTTAGGAGCCTGGTTAGGGTCTACTTCTCCTTGACGTTCAAATCAAATTTGCCACCATCTTCTGTAGGTTGTTGTGAGTCTTCTCACCATGGTCAATTTTACGGTTAACTTGCAAGATAGGATTTTTTTTTCTCGGGTTGAAAGGAATGGGTAATTTGAAAACTTGGGGAAAGGTTTTTAACGGTCGAGACAGAAGGGTATGACGATCGTATATCACAATCGTCGCATACATCAGGGCGACGATCGGGCTTTTGGTGGCCATGCACTTTCTGCACACCGTTAGATCGAAACTCTTATTATCCCACTGCTCGATATCCGTCCGTAATTAATGGTTGATACGATTGTAAATAGACATTGGCTGAACTTATTAAAATTTAAAAATGCAATGAAAATAATAGTAATTGAAAATTACAGATAAGTAGTAAATTTGGATAGTCTTCTTGCATAAGAAAATAGGAAATATTTGAACTTAGCATGCGTGGAGCAGAATTTCAAGATGTCGATATGCTCTGGCTCCACTCGCATACTTGCGCGCTTATTCTTCAGTTGATGCGAATGAAGATATTTTACGCTAGACATCCTCATTCTAGTAGTGCTTAAGTCTTTACCCATTGACTGCAAACTCATTCCTATTTGCCTCATTCTTGATCCAGATTGCTCCTCCTTTTTTTACCTGCGTAATATGAAATGGTCCAGACCACTTGGATCTGAGCTTTCCTGGAAACCAATGAAGTCGAGAGTTAAATAATAACACTTGTTGCCCAACCTCGAAAGTTCAAGGCGTCAGCTTGCGATCATGCCATTTTTTTCATCTTTTACTTGTACAGCTTTGCATTTTTATATGAAAAGTGTCTATGCTGCTCCAAATCGAGTAATTGCATTATTCTAACAGCTTCTGCTTTCTGGAGATCAAGATTTAACTTCTTTAGTGCTCAGAAAGCTTTATGTCCTATCTCGATTGGTAGATGGCATGCTTTTCCATACACTATTCTGTAGGGCAACATGTTCATAGCATTTTTAACGCAGTTCGGTAAGCCCAAAGTGAATCATCAAGTCGCATGGACCAATCCTTTCGGTTAGGTCCTACAACTTTCTCAAGAATACTCTTAATCTCGCAGTTTGAGATTTCAGCTTGTCCATTGGTCTACAGATGATAAGGGGTGGCAATGCAATGTTTGATGTTATTTTTTTGCAACACTTGAGACATTGCTCTGTTTATACTTTTGCAGCGTCCCAGACCTTGTGAAAATGTTCCTATGAAGGAATCTAATGACTGTTTTAGCATCATTTGAAGGTGTTGCGACCGTTTCAACCCATTCTGACACATAATCAACTGCTACCAAGATATACATATTTCCATGTAAAGGAAGAAATGAGCCCATGAAGTCGATTCCCTAGACGTCAAATAATTCAACCTCTAAAATTGATGTTAACGGCATTACATCCCTTTTTCCTATGTTTCCTTTCCTTTGGAACTCATAGCATGTCTTCGCATAGTGATACACATCCTTAAATATGCTTGGCCAGTAATAGCTAGATTGGAAAATTTTAGCTGTAGTGCGCATTACTCCAAAATGTCCTTCATATGACGATGCATGGCACGATTCTAGTATTGCATTCTTCTCATGTTCCGTTACGTATCGGCGTATTATTCCGTTAGCACATTGCCTATAGAGAAATGGTTCATCCAAAAATAAAATTGCATGTCATAAAAAAATGCTTCATTTATTGTTTTATGAATTCGGTTCGGTTCGGTTTGGTTTTGTGAGTTCAATGTCGGCGAACCAATGAGCATTCTTCTTTTCTATCAGGTTGAGTACGAATGCCTATTCATCAGGGAATTTTTCGGATATGTTTAACATTATTATATCAGGTTGTCTATTCTCTAACCAAGATAAATTATCTACTACAACATTCTCGCAACCTCTCTTATCCTTGATCTCTATATCAAACTCTTGTAACAGAAGAATTCATCTGATTAGTCTTGGTTTTGCATTAGCCTTGCTCATCAGATATCTTATAGCGGCATGGTCTGTGAACACAGTCACTTTAGATCCTACTAAGTAAGAGCAGAATTTTTCTAACGCGTAAACCACTGTTAAAATCTCCTTCTCAGTAGTTGTATAGTTCTACTGCACTTTAGTTAAAGTCCTGCTGGCATAGTAGATAGGATGGATCAGCTTTTCTCCCTTCTTACCCAAAATATCTCCTATCGCATAATCACTGGCGTCGCACTTCAATTGTTTAAACACTTGCAAACAGCACAAGTCAAAATTAAAGGGACGATCAGCTTTTAAAAGCTTATACATAGGTTTTGCTATTTTTGAAAAGTTTTTAAAAAAACTCCTATAAAACCCAGCATGGCCTAAGAAACTGCGCACTCCCTTCACATTCCTTGGTGGCTCCAACTTCTCTATTGCTTCAATCTTTGATTGATCAACTTTCATTCCATTTTTAGAGATCTTATGTCCGAGGACAATTCCTTCTCTTACCATGAAATGCCACTTTTCCCAGTTATGCATTAAGTGTGTTTCTTCACAACGGTTAAGCACTTTTTCTAGATTTGCAAGGCAATCAGAGAAAATGCTTCCAAACACTGTAAAGTCATCCGTAAACACTTCCATGATGTCCTCGAGCATGTTGGAGAAAATAGACATCATACATCTTTGAAATGTAGCAGGTGCATTGCAGAGTCCAAACGGCATTCTTCGGAAAGCAAACGTTCCATACGAACAAGTAAAAGTAGTTTTCTCCTGATCCTTGAGATCGATTATGATTTGATTGTATCCTGAATATCCATCCAGGAAACAATAATACTCTTTCCTTGCGATGCAATCCAACATTTGGTCTATGTAAGGTAAGGGAAAATGATCTTTCCTCGTAGCTTTATTCATTTTACACTAGTCCATGCACACACGCCATCCTGTAACTATTCGTGTTGAAATCAGCTTATTTTTCTCGTTGCGAACGACGGTGGTGCCTCATTTCTTAAGCATTGGGCTGACCCACTGATTATTCTATATTGAGTAGATGATCCTAGCGTCAAGCCATTTTAAAATTTTCTTCTTCACTACCTCCTTCATGGTGGGGTTCAATCGTCTTTGATGTTCCACTGAAGTCCCGGCATTGTCCTCTAGAATGATCTTGTGCATACAGAATGTAGGACTAATGCCTGTTATATCCGCTAGAGTCCATCCAATTTCCTTTGTGTGCTGCCTCAGAAGTTTCAGTAGTAGCTACTCATGCTCCATTGTTAGTTGTGAAGAATGAAAATTGGTAATGTCTCGTTTTCTCCAAGGTAGGCTTACTTTAAATGCGCATGGAGAGGTTTTAACTCTAGCATTAGAGGTTCATTGGTCAAGGGGCGTTGTGGTAAATTACTTCTTGTTCCCACATCGAGCGCTTTATGATAATGCACTTCATTTACTACGTTCTCCAATGTATCTTTCTACATATCCTCTACTTCCTCTGTGTCATTAACACTGGTCATTGTCTTCTACTGTTGTTTAGTCATGACTGCTTCATCCAACAGTACTTTCAACTAATTGATATTGAAATTATCCTCTGTATCAAGCTGCTTCATTGAATTGAATCCGCTGATTGTTCATTCTTAACGTGATTGTTCCTTCGTAAACATCTACTGATGTTCGTCCAGTTCTTAAAAATGGTCGTCCAAGAATAATTGGAACTTCTTAATCTTCCTCGTAGTCAAGAATGATGAAGTCTGCTAGGAAAATGAACTTGTCGACCTGAACTAATATGTCTTTAATTTTTCCAATAGGGCGAATTATCGACCTATTTGCTAGCTGAATTGTTACTGTTGTAGGCTTCGCTTCACCTATTCCAAACTTTTTGTAAATTGATAGTGGCATTAAATTGATGCCAGCACCTAGATCACAAAGTGCTCGCTCAATATGATTACTACCAATCTTGACCAGAATGGTAAACTGGCCAGGATCGACTTCTTTCTTTGGGATTTTATTTTGAATGATTGCACTACATTCCTAGTTTAATACTACGACCTTGAATTCCTCGAATTTGCTCTTTTCCTTAAGTGCATCCTCAAGAATTTCATATAGTTCAACATTTTCCGCAGCGCATCAACCAAATGAATGTTAATGTGGATTTGTTTCAAAATGTCCGTGAATTTCTCTAATTGAGACTCTATCCCTTGCGTCTGATCCTTTGAGGGTATGGTGGCAGTGGTGGTTGGTAAATAGGTAATGGTTTTGCCACATTTGTTGCTTCCTTTACTATGGTCGGTTCTTCATCCGCACCCTTTGCTAGTTGTTTTCCTGTTGATGGTTTCATTGGGGCTTTTGTTCGCTGATAGTTACTAATTTCCTCACTATCCATAAAAAATTTCCCACTTCGTAATTTAATCGCATTTACTTGCTCCTTGCCATTTCTCCTAGATCCTTCCGTATCTAACGGTAGTTGCCCTAGCGGTCTATTTTTTATATCCACTACGATTTGGCCTAATTACAGTTCCAACGCCCAAAGAGTTGTTTGTTGAGTTTTCAACAGGGTTTGATGTTCCATCATGACCATGTCATTCTTCGCTTTGTAATCCTTCAGTGCTGAGTCTGAATGTAGAGTTTGCTGGTGGTTACTTCCAAATCCAGATTGTGGAAATGTGCACTGTTGTCCTACTTGGTTAGTGTTGCTGCTTGGTCCTCCCAACGAGATATTTGGGTGCTATTTCCATCCGGCATTGTACGAATTTGAATAAGGGTTGTATTGCTGTCGTGAGTTAGAATTTCCAACATAATTGGCAGAGTGCCCAGAATTTGAGAGTTATTTGCTCAATTGCCGATGCGTCTGAGGTGCAGTCATTTGAACATTTTTCAAAGTGTTCGTCAGCATAGCCAATTGTGCTTTATGGAGGTCATTTCACTACTCAAATTTACCTGATGTATAATCTTGGTTTCGTCCTTGGCTTATCTTAGGTGCATGGTTTTTAGCAGTTGTTTCGATAATTTTGCACGCCTGATTATATGTTTTATCCATCAGACATCCCCCTGCTGTTGCATTAATTATAGCCTTGTCTAATTTCGATAATCCATTGTAAAAGTGTTCGATTTGAAGCGATAAGACAGACCATGGTATGGACATTTCGCTATAAGTTCCTTGTATCGTTCCCATGTTCTTCCTATAGTTTCATCATCTTCTTGCCTAGCTAGTGATTTTATGCCTAGAACTCATGCTTCTTGCACAAGGATAGTATTTTGCTAAAAAGCTTTCTACCATTTGCCTCCAAGTATAATTACTTGGCAGCATATTTATTCAGTATCTGGCCTTATTCCGTAAGGAATATGGAAACAGAAACAGTCGAGTATCTTCCAAAGAAATACCAACTTCCTAGTTAGCGTCACTAACAGCTAAAAAGTTGCACAAATGTTGATCTGAATCTTCCAAAGGAAGTCCTCTAAAAAGCCCATTAACTCTAAGCATGTTATACATATTTGTAGTTAACACAGGGTATATAACATTGACAGAAGCTGCTAAAGAAGGAATCTGGTTGAAAGGGCTAGTCGGTGATCTTGCTCTGCACCATGATTTCACAGTAGTGTATTACGATAGTTTGAGTGTTATATACCTTGTGAAGGATCAGGCTCATCATGAAAGAACTAAGCACATAGATGTGCGATATCATTTTCTGCGAAATGAGAAAAGGATAAAGGTTCTGAAAGTGGGCACTGTTGATAATCCTGCTGATATGTTCACTAAGGCAATATCGCATGGCAAGTTCCAGCATTGCTTGGACTTGCTAAACGTTTATAGTTGATGAGGTCCCTAGGGGACCATCTAAGGCAGAGAGATGCATTTGAGTCTGTACATTGGTATACAATATATCTGGTTCATCAGGAAAATCTGGAATACTGCTGGTACAATCTGTTGCATCTGAAGAAGAGTTCAAGTCAAGGTGGAGATTTGTTGAAGATATTTCTTGAACGCTTTATTGCCCTACGATTAGTAGTCTGGGGGTGAGGGTGCGGGGGCAACGCCCCTGTTGTGCAAACGCTTTTCGCATTGCATACCATTACTTCGCCTATAGCAGCAATGCATTTTGCATGAGTTCAGTGCAACCAGCATTCGCACTTCGCAGTGTTAGCACTCCCGCATTATGTTGTGCATTCCACGCGTGCTAGCACATCCGCATTCTGTAATAGGGTTTAATGAGAGTGCATATATAAACTCGAATTAAACCCTAGCCGTATTATGACATTCATTCTGTACTCTGTATTGTTCATTCTCCTTAATAAAACTCTGCCCCCTCTCTGCCCGTGAACTAGCTAACACTACGTTAGTGAACCAAGTAAATACGTATGTGTTCTTTTCTTTCTTCTCTAGCATTTTCATATCTTCGTATCGATTGTTGATTGTCGTTTTCATAACAGTTCATTTTTTGTAATCTTTTGTTGGTTTTGTTCAGTTAGTATGGTTTTTGTGTATGTTGTTCATTTTTGGTAATTTTTTTATGGGTTTTGTTCATTTGGTATGGTTTTTGTGTATGTTGTACATTTTTTGTAATTTATTTGCATATGGATCATTAAGACAACTCCTGCACCCAAATAGGTATGTAATTTTACAAAACTCTTCACATTTTCATATGTGTTTATAAGTTTAACTAATAAAGAATTTTTTTTATCATAGCCATCTGCATCCAAGAAAAAGAATAAGGCCGCATCAGCTGCACAATCAACTCAATCCAATAAAGGGAAGAAGGTCGTGTCAACTGATGCACAATCAACTTAATCCAATAAAGGAAAAAAGGTCGCATCAGCTGATGTACAATCAACTAGATCTAGCACGACTCTTCATACGACAATCAGACTTCTTTATTCCCATGCTAGATGGATTTTGAAGCCAGATGAAATAGTCTGTATACCAGTTCCCCAAAACATGTTTGGATGCGATATCTAGGTACTTGCTCGGGAGGAGATTATCCATTATTGCGAGATGGATGAAATAGGCTACTCGTAGATACTCGTATACAACGCGTAAGTAACATAATTTAATTTTCACTTATTACAATCACATACTCAGGTACACTAACGTTTCCTAAATCTTTATTTACAGGCACATATAGGCTACCTACGATCCGACCGTTCTAAATAACTACTTACTAGTAAATAGTCAACATTTTGGCTTCGGGTTGGATAATGGAAAATTTTAACCTCATGTTAAAGGTTTAGCTAATAGGTTAGACTCGATGACAAGTTTCAATCAAATACTATACTTTTCATTCAACGCTGGGTATGTGTTTATAATTTTTCATTCTTTAAACATAAGAAGTTTTTCTATATAATTTTACATTGTATAGGCACCATTGGATTTTAGTTGTCTTAAGTTCAGTGCTAAATATAGTGTATATCTTCAACTCTCTAGCCCATAAGAAAGCCGATGACAATTTAACTCGTATCGTAAATACTTAAGTTTTTAAATAATCAGTCTTTTTTCTTTGAATTCCCTATTTATCCTTATAATGTTTCAAATTTATTATATAGTGTCTTCCGAACGTGGCATACTCGTCACGGGTAAAAGGGAGTAAAATTGATTTCAAAAATAGTAAAGGAAAAGTTTAATCAAATAATTTTTTTAAATGTCTTATTGATTATCATGTTGATTTTGTACTAAGTATAAGTCTGGTTTCACTAGTGCCCTCATCAATTGGGATCAATAGTGTGTGGATTTTACGTCCAACTATACATCCGAAAGTTGTTATCAAACCCTACCATTCTCATTAATAGACTTGTAAGTTTGGTTTATATATGCATTCATATATTCCAACATTTGTTAATATGATGTTTTTATTTCTTAATATTTGTACGTAGTTTAACATCACGACGTCATTCACTCAAGAGGAGATAGATGAGGTACGAGTAGAATGGGCAAATTACGTAGCTAGACATTTAGCAAAATAATGTAGTATTTTTTATATTGTTTATGAAACTTTTTTGTTTTTGTACATTCAATGATCTATAGTGTAGTTTCTAGCGGGACAAAGTCTCATTGATATAGTTATGTTTATTTTTTGGCAGGACTATGTCTCATTTGATATGTATAATATGTTCATGCATTTATTAGACAAATGAAAATTTTTGAAATTCTTAATATTGCACTGTTATACTGTCGAATTTTCTGGTATTTTTATATAGAATTAGGATTCTTACAAGTTTATAAGAGCCCATTTGGTAATGTTTTTGTTTCCTGTTTCTCGTTTATGTTTCTCCTTTTTTAGAAACAGTTTTGTTTGGTAACGATTTCTATTTCTTGTTCCCAAAATTAAGAAGAAACATTTCTAATATTTAGATTCAAAATGAGAAACTCCATTTGGTTTGGTTTAGGTTTTGGCCTGCATCTCTAATATTTTGGAGTTTCTAACGTTCTGTTTCTGCATTTTCTATGTATTTCTTTAGGTTTTGGTTTGGTTTTTATACAATGCAGGCCAATTTGTTAACAAAATCATGCTTGGCATTTTGGCAAGTGTTAAGTTAAAATAGTTGAGGATAGGTTCAATCCTCATTTGCTACTATTTTTTTTCTTTTCAATTTTAATTTTTTAAATGAATTTCCACATTTAATTTGGTCAAATATGTATTTATTTATTATTTTAATTCTTAAAAACATAATAATAATATTCTTATATTATTTTTTTTATTTTTTATAAAACTTTAATATTTCAATTTTTTGAGATAATATTATTTTAATTTTAATACATAACAAATCGTTATTTTAATTTCAATATACATTAATTTTTAAATTTAATTTCTATAAATAACAATATTTATATTTCTATATTATTAATTTAAATATATATTAATTTTAAAAGATTTTTCATGAGTAGTAAAAAATTCTACCGATATCAAAAAATTTTAAAATTTTCTATAATTAAAATATGGATGTTAGATTTTTTTTTTTTTTATGTTAAAATTTGCTATCTACCACAAATTTTAAATTTTATATTTATAAACTATCTTAAATAGTATACAATATTATTTTTATATATATGTTTATTTTATTTCTTAATTTTACTATTGGTATAGAGAATTTTAAAATGTTTAGCATATGTATTTATATCTTATTTGAATTTATTAATTTATAATTTAATTTTAAAATTTTGTAATATGTGTATTTATTGTCAATACATTGTTAATTTCACATTAAGATTCTTTTTTTTCTAATAAAAAATTAATTTATATTAAAAAATGAAAACTTTTGATAATTTTATATATATATAATTAATTAATGTGTGTTTTATTTTTTAAAAAACAAAAAATATATATATTTTGAAAAAAAATTAAAAATAAGAAATGATTATCAAATATGTTTGTTTCTGTTTTTTTTTTTAGAAATAGTTATCAAACACATTCTTGTTTTTTATTCTAAAAAATCAAGAATCAAGAAACAAGCTCATTACCAAACGAGCCCTAAGTTCATTTAGTGGTTTTATAAATATCAAGTTAAAATTTTAAGAATTGGGTTTAGAGAGACGAGTACAATTTATTTTGAAAAGTTAAAATTTATAGACTTTGTTTAGAAGGCTAAATGGGTTTAAATGAAGAATGTGGTGGTTTGACATTTCAAGGCTATTGTGCTTTGGAGAATGCAAATTATCACTTTTTTTTTTATTGAAGTGTAGTGACTTTTAATGTCGGGTACAAACGATGATAGACCTAAAATGTGCACTATTTTTTTTATATACCATTTAAGATCCTAAATGAATGGACCACACAACATTGCCTAAATGTCTCGAGACCACAGATAGCACACGACCCAATGCCCGACCTATTTTTTGAAAAATACAGAATAAGATTTTTAATGACAAGCAAAAAGCTAAAAATGCTCATGATCAAAGAGAATTGATGACAAGCATGCAGCCTATCATCGTTTCTCGATATTGGCCCAAAATGGTTCAAGAAAGATGACAGGCAACCTGTCATCAATAGCGCATCATCAAACATATTTGATGATAGGCATTACAGCCCGTCACCGAAGAGAATGGACGATGGGCAACTCCCTTCATCAAAGACGTCCACCATCTTTTCCCTTTGTTGATAAGGGAAACGATGACATGCTTCAGCTCGTCATCTTTCTTCAAAGATGGCGGTCTGTTCCCGCCATCATTTCCCTGTTTTCTACTTGTGTATGTTCTTTTAGACAATACTTTTACTTAGACAATTTTTTTAGACAATATTGAAGATATGTTTAAACCATATAATATTAAATTGTTATATTTTTAAATCTATAAGGGGTGTTTGTTTGTCATATTTAATAAGGATTTAGATGGAGGATTTATTAACTCCTCATTGAAAACCTACATCCAAACGAAATTTTACTAACTCCTCCTCATTTTTACATTTGAAAATAATTATTCATTTCTAATCATTCATTTATTACTACTCAATCATTTCTAACCAATCATTTCTAATCATTTATTAATAAATAAATTTAAAAAAAAAACTCATTTTTAACCATTCATTTTAATCATTCTTTTTTTAACTACCCAAAATAACTATTCATTTTAAAACTACATCCATACAAGATTTTGACTCTAACTCTTCTACACAAAAATCACATCCAAACGAGTTTTTTACTATAATTCTCAATTTTTAATTACTCAAAATAACTTCTCTTAAATCTTCCTTAAATATGGGAGATAAACACCCTCTAAAGGCTGATTTTTACAAAAAAAAAAAAAAATGGAGCGTAGGTATAGAGTATGAGAATCACTTTTAATTGCCAACAAGAGTAGTTGCTTAGCGGCACTAGTGTATGCCTAATGACTAAAAGTCTTGGGTTCAAGTCCCCCACCCCCAATTGTTGTAATCTCAAAAAAAAAATCACTTTTAATTTCTTTTTTTTTTTGGGAAATTGTGGTTGATAGTCCAATTTCACAAAATAGTTGCAGATCTAAGTAAATTTGAAAATATTTATGTCCATAATAAAAAATACAGTATTATTAATATTCATTATATAGTATTATTTTATCATTAATACAATATTTTGTATTATTAATATAGTATTATATATTAATATTACAATATTATATGTTATTAGTACACTATTGTGTATTAATATAGTATTATGTATTAATAATATCGTATAATGAGTATTAATAATACCGTATTTTTTAGTATAATTGCTATTTTTTTTTCTTAATATTGTAAATACTTTTCTAATTTGGGCACGTATTCTTTTTTTTTTTTTTTTTTAAACCTTCTTTTTTTTAGAGCTTTATAAATGTGCACTATAACTCGAAGTTTTTCTTAAAAAATTCAACCATATTTGGGATGTGACCCAAATCTTTAATATTTTAGTTATCAAGTTATGTTAATTGAACTTTAACTCTTGATATCTTAAATAATAGTAATAATAATAATAATAATAAACTTAACTCATTTTGTCAGCTATTATTTAAAGTTAGTCTAGACATTGTAATACACTTAGAAACAAACAAAAATAAAATATGAAGTAGATTATGACTCATGAAATTTTGTTACATTCACAAAATATAGCTCCCGCAATTTTCTCATATATATTGAAATTCAAAATATAACTTGTGATAGAAGATATTCAAATTCTATTCTAATGATTTTTTTTTTTTTTTAATTCTATTCTAATGAGAACTTTAATGAATCGAGTTACATTTAGGTAAATTCAGACCTATGTAATCTTTTAAGAAAAATTTTAAACCTTATATTTATTAAACATCTTATAGATATTTTTTAAAGTATTATATGAAACATTGATTAAATTATTAAGGGTATGGTATTATCTGTGAATGGGTTGGGTTTGAGCAATGTTGTCCAAAATTTGTAGGTATATGATCAGATTTGTACTTACACAACATGTGGAGAGAAAACTCACTCAACTCTTAGCTGTCCAACTTATGAACCTTTAAAATATCATCCAATTTGTTACACTAAAATATTCCTATTGTTTATTGTAGTATTGCATATTTTTTTGGTTAAATACTATTTTCATTTATGTGCTTTTAAATTTGCTTCATTTTGATCGATAGAATGCTTAAATTTGAAAATGCTTTAAATTGGTTTTTATGTTAAAATTTTGTTAATTTTTCTTAAAAATAATCTTTTTCCTCCATAAATTTTAGAAATATATGCATATTTTATCTTCGATTGTACACAAATTATTACCATTATTCAATCAATTTTAATTAATATTAAATTCAAATTTATAACATGAATTATTTTTAAACTTTTTTTTTAGAAGTACATGAATTAAAATTAAAAATTCAGATAAAACAAAATTCATAACTACATAAATCAATTAAAATAGTATTTTAAAATTTTCTTTTATATATATCACATGGCTATCTTTGATTTTTAGCCCTATAATTTAGATGAAATTAGTGAGATAGAAAAAAAAGTTCAGTTATTTATATAATATTGAAATTAGGTTACTATCTTTTGTTGTTATTGTTGAAGAAGACTTGTCATAATTATTGTATTGTACATGGAAAATTCAAAAGTCTTCAAAATTATTATTTATTGGAGCGTCGGTGAACCATAACAACAACAAAAAAGAAAAGAAAGTTAAATTTTTATATGGTTGTCTTTAGGGTATAGGTTAGACTATGCATTTCTCTCTAGATTGCCACTACATGTTAACGATTCTAATGAAAATAATTAATTAGGGCACTTATTTTCACACAAAATATATATATATTAAATTTATCAAAATAAAAATAATAATTTTGAATTCGAATCTTTTACTGTTGAACTAAAAAAAAAAGGAAAAATATTTCTTCGAATAATATTGTTATTTTTAGCTTTTTAGCTTACTTGTTTTACTAACTTAAAACTTATAATTCTAAGCTTTTCTTCATTTTTCACAACTTTCTTTTAAAATGCTTTAAAAACTAAGTTAAATTTGGGGGGAAAATTATTTAAAACTTTAAAAATTGGTATAAAATTTAATTGTCTTTCACCTTTTTAAGGGATGGTGAAACAAATGCTTCATCTAATAATCATGTTATTTTTAGTTTACTTCTTTTACTAACTTAAACATATATTTCTAAACCTTTCTTCCTTTAACATAACCTTTATATATACTTTAAAAACTAAGTTCAATTTCGAAAAAAATGATTTAAAACTTTATTTTGCTTTAAAAATGACATAGAATTTAATTGTTTTCACCTTTTTAAGGTAAAGGGAAAATTTTACCAAAGAAATGAAACACGTATATTTGATTAAAAGATTAAAATTGAATTGATAAAAAAAATTGGTTGCCAAATTTTTTCTATGTCACTATCTTTAAATTGAATCTCGAAAATTTTAAAATAAAATGCTTAATTATCACTTAAAAATGAAAATTATTTATAAAATAGTGGATAAATTATAGAAATTATTTAATTTTAAAGATTTTAGAATATCTTCATTTGCAGAGTGAGAATAGAAAATTATTTTAATATAATTTCAACTTGATTTTTTTTTTTTTTTTTTTTGTAAAGTTCTAATGCATTGATTAAAATAATTCTACTCGCTTTTTGTTATTATATACCTCTCCCATCCCATCAAATCAAACAATATTCACGAGGAGAGACAAATGGAGATCTAAGAAAAGGATGTATTTTGTTTCAAAAAAAAAAAAGAAGAAAAGGATGTATTTTCAAAAAGAAAAAATAATAATTTGTTTGGAACTGAGATATATGAGTTTGTTCATGTGCTGAGGACATGACACGTTTCTTTCTCGTGTTCTTTGGTTGAATTTAAAAATTATTTCTTGAAAAATGTAAACCACATGGGATTTTAATGTTAAAAATATCTGGTTTGAAGCCTTTAACTTATCTGGATTGTTTTGTATTAAGAAAGGTTATTTCTTGGTTTCAAACAAAAAGGAATGTTATTTTATTTCTATTTTTTTATAGTTCAACTACAATGAAAAGGAAAATTTGAATTCATAATTTGTTGGTCGGATGTTATTAAATTACACTCTTCTTGGACAAAAATGTTATTTACTATAGCAAGAAAGAGACCATATAGTTTAAATTGTAATTTAAAACATGAAAAGAAGAAAAATAGAGAAAATATTGTAGATTTCATTTTAATTGCCATCGACTATGTATATAATGAAATGTACATTAAAAAAACTTTAAAATATTTTAAACAATTTTGAAAAAATAAAAGTAATAATAATGAAATTAAATATAATATTTGAGTAATGCCAGTGGATATTTAAATTTTGAAACTTATTTATAAAACTATCTAAATATCGAATCATTTATAAATCTATTTTTCTATTTTAATTCACGAAAATATTTTTAAGTAATGCCCATCATACTTTCCACCTTTATTATTTCCATTTTAATTAAAGTTTACGTTTGAAACTTTTCCTTAATTGATACCATCAAAATGAAACTGTTGTCTTCAAAAAAGGAAAAAAAAAACGAAACTATCATCTATACAAATATTCCATTTAAATAAAATTGGTCATTAAAAGCTTTATTCATTTCCTTGTCAACCATTTTCATGGTTATTTTCATATCAAAGTTGTCTCATTTATTCTCTATTCTTTAAGTCAATGTTCAATCAATCCGTTCATACCTTTATTTCTAATTTGAAGCCATTGAACGAGTCACTTACCGTTGTTCACAATTTTATTGAGTTGTCCAACCAAATATTCTATTTGTTATAAAGTTAATAACGAAACCTAATAACAAAAGAACAAATGTAGATAGAAATGAGATGATAAATAGTAAATGGTGAGAATTCTTATTGATTCTTGGTGTCTTACAATTGAGAAAACAACTCTTATTTATAGTATTCATAAGTGTATATATAGACATTTGAGTGGGATACATCATGGGAGAGATAATGGGAAGTTAACTTAGTTGAGGTGTGAGGTGAGTGGAGTGCCTAAAATGAATATCTACATATTAATTCATAACACTCCCCCTTAGATATTCATTGTATTTATATATTTCACAATTGCCACATTAAAAACCTTACTAGGAAAACCCAGTGGGAAAAAATATTAGGGAAAAAAAGTGCAGTACTTTTATTCCCCCTCATGAAAACATCACTTAAAATATTAGACTCGTTGCATTTCAATGTGATACACCAACATGTTGCAGTTAGTAATGCATTTGTAATTAACTCTGCCAAATTATCCTTTGAATTTGTGAGCCAAGCCACGGGTTCCACGGATGTGTTGAGTAAGTGATATTGACCATACACATTCTCGACTAGCCTCATGATTTTCAAAACTTCAGCATGAAAAATTAATCCGTATAAGATCTAATTTTATATGAGTTAGATAATTAATATACATATAAATGTCATTATCACACTAAGATATGATACTTCATTGAAATGTTCAATGGATATGCTTTTATTCATGTAAAAGCTCTTTAAGATCTTTATGTATGAAATGTTTGATGATTAAATAGTCCATCTGAACAATATTAAAATTGCAAGCCAATGCAACATTTTATTTTTCGAAACATTTCATCTCAAATTATTTCTTAATAGATTCTATTGGCTTTGAAGCTCTTCAGTAGTTTCTGTTATATTTTTATCATCAACATATACATAAATAATAACAAATCTTGACTGTGATTTCCTTATAATTATATTTATAAGATGTGCATCATCTTTCTATATATGCCAAGATGATTAGATATCTTGATGTTAGTTATTGCATCCACTACAGGAGAATATGTCTCCTCACAATCAATATCAGGTCTTTACAAGAACCTTTGTGTACCAAGTCTTATTTTATCTCATGACCTTTTTTTCATTTTTTTTTACAAACAAATACTCATTTGCATCCAACATGTTTTACATCTTCATATGTATGGGGTACAAGTCCAGAACTCTTTGTTTTGAAAGTGAGTGTAATTCTATTTAGATTGCTTCCTTCTACTATAGCCAATCATTTTAATGTCGACAGTATTTGACAAATCTATGTCAGAATTCTCACTTTCATAAATAATATCAAGAACAACACTATAACTCAGAATGTTGTCAACAACTATATCAATTTGGTTCCATTTTTCCATGTCATGATATAACTTATCGAGATCTCTTATTATCCTTATATACATTTTCAACATTAATTTGACTGGTCAAATTTAAGATTTCTTCTGGAAATCTGTATTCTCGAGAATTTTGACCTTTGGAACTCAAAACTTTACTATGCTTCAAACATGTGATAAATTATTAGTTGTGCAACTTGTAATATCAATTCTTGATGATGCATTTGCATCTTAATCACTTTCTTTATCACCTCTAAATGCATCTAGCATTTGATTTGCAAATGAATTGTCATTTGAACTTCTGGTTCACAATGATATGTAGGATACTTAAATAAGACAATATAAAATTCACCTTTGAACTTCTGGTTCACATTGATCTGTATGAAGATCTAAATGAGTATTTTTCCAACTTTTCTCAATTCTCCCCCTATTGTTGGAAAATTCATCTCATTAATATCAATTAGCAAATTGTGCAGTAAAGATATTACCCATAAGAGGTTCAAGATATCTAATAATTAAGAAACTTTATATTTCTAGTCTCATCTGAGACTAATCTTAATATGTTGTGGTGGAGCAATTTGAATATTTACTGCACATTAAAAACTTGCAGATGAAAAATAATTGGCTTCTGGTCATAAGCTAATTGTATTGGATAATACTTATAACAGAGTACTTAGCTCATGCATATAAACAACACTCTATGCAAAATCACATGACTTTTATATTTATTTGAATTTTTTATGCTCACATATTGTTATGTTTAACCATTTTGTGAATGAACAAGCTTACAGGATGTTCAACATTTATCTCATACTATATATAACATATAATTACCCGTTGTTTGAGATGAAAACTGGTCAGCATTACCAAGGCAATTCCTTTTATAATTTTAAAATTGTAAGATTTTGCTCCTTAACTTAATTATTTGAGCAATCAACCTTGCAAATGCAAGATTTCAACTTGATAATATGACTATCTGCTGGATGCGTCATTCAAGTCCACAATCTTAAATTTCTTCACGAAATATGTGAAGAATTCAATCATAATTTAGCTAATGAAATAATAATTAATTTTAGGAGAGCAAGTATCTCATCACAATTTAATAAATTGAAGAATCTTCGGGTTCTTTAATAGATGTTGATCATGTGTATTCTTTAATAGATGTTGATCATGTGTATTCTCATCGATTAATTTAAATCACATTGACATGATATGACTATTTATGCAAAATAGTATACTTGAACTTCAAGTTCTTTATAGCTTAATTATACTTTTGTTTTGAAAAGAATATGAATGGTAAACTTTGCTCTTCTAGGCAAAATAATGTGTATTTTCAAAAGTTTCAATCGAGTCTACTAGACTTTGTGCTTATGGACTTTTGAATGTAATATTCCGTTTTGATTAATTCAACTTCCAGATTAGTTCCCAGGTAGAGGTGTTCCATTTCTGTCAACTTAAATACCTCAGCCTAGACAGAACAATTCTTAGACAAAGTTGAAAATAATCAAATTTTATGTTAAAAACATCAAATACATCACATTTAATGAGTCCAAATGACTGATCGTCTCTTCATGAGATTCTTGCAAATTTGACATATTTAGTAAATTCTCATACACTCAAAATCATTTATTGTTTTATAATTATGCAACTACAGGTGTATCTAATCAAAGTGACGGATATTTCTCAATTGAAGAATTGTGCAACTTTAGGTGCATTAAATCACAAACAATTATTCATTTAAAATCATGTAACTTCAGGTACATTGACATAAAATGAACCCTTTAAATGCAACTTCGAGTGCATCAAATCAAACTTAATTTTGAGATGAATAATCTAAATATATATGTATTTATCAGACTAATTTTGAATTTCATGAAAATGATTAAAAATTCATAATACCAAAATATTAATAAATTATCAAATATTCATGAATGTAATAATTCATTTAAGAAATTAATAATCTTTAATTTCTAAATGTAACGAGTTTTTTTTTTTGTGTTTTTCGTCCCTAGGCCAGGCACCGAAGACATGGAATGAGTAAAATGTCACAGACATGGAAGGAGTATAGTTGAGCCTCGAACCTGAGACTTTGAGGGAGCATACCCTCAAAACCCAATCTTTAACCACTGCGCCACCCCTTGAGGACTAATTATAAATATATTCTAAATATTTAAGATGTATGAATCTATGATGACATG
>JBBMKA010044980.1:0-20680 GCA_037833695.1 Sechiopsis laciniata | reverse complement strand
CCAATGCATCCCTCCGGACAATTTCTATTACGAACATAACCTTTCAAAACTTTCATATACCTTTCAAAAGGATACATCCACCTCAAATAAACTAGTCTAAAAAATTCAATCTCTCTTACAAGATGCACCACAAGGTGAACCATGATTGTGAAAAGGCTGGTGGACAATACTTCTCTAATAGGCATAAAGTGACAGCTATATCATCCTACAATCTCTTCAACTTAGATGAATCGATCGACTTACTACATATAGCTTTGAAAAATAAATACAGATAAATGATCGCATATCTAACGTGTTTAGGCAAAACACCACGAATGACTACAGGTAGCAATTGATCCATCAAAACGTTATGATCATGTGAGTTAAGCCCATAAAGTTTCAAATCAGTAAGCGGCACTAATTTTCTTATGTTGGATGAATAACCTTCAGGCACCTTAAGTTCAGATAAGCTTTTACACACACTCATCTTCTCCTTTCTCGATAGTGTGTCACATGTTGGAGGTAAGAATGTCTTGTTTTAACCCTTTTTAATTTAGTCAAGTCTTAATTTAGTCAAGTCTTCACTAGTTTTTATTCCATCTTTTGTTTTTCCAAGAATATCAAGTACGGTTCCGATAATATTTGGACACACGTTCTTCTCAATGTGCATGACATCTAAATAAATGTCGCACGTGAAAATGTTTTCAATACTCCAATTCGAAAAAAGATCGATTTCTTCTTCCAATATGATTCTGTACATTATAGTCCCTTGCCATACGTAAATTGAAGACTATTTAATTCTGCAAGAATCTCTTCACCACTTAGCGGTTCATGAGTGATTCCATATTCTTGTTCTCCATTAAATGCTTTTTTTTGTCTTCTAAATGTGTGCCCGATTGGTAGATATTTTCGATGTCCGAGAACATATTTTTCCCTTCTCTAGGTAAAAAAATTGATGATGTTTTCTCTCCAAAAATCGGACATGCTTTATAACCTTTTGTGGGACACCCACACAGGTTACCATATGCTGGAAAATCATTAATGGTCCACAACAAAATAGCTTTTAGGGTGAAGCATTCTTGTCGATGTGCATCAAAACATTCAATTCCTGTGTCCCATAACATTTTCAAATCGTCTACTAACGGATCTAAATAGACATCTATGACATATCCAGGTTGTTTGGGTCTAGAGATTAATGCATTTAACATAAAAAAAAATTTACGCTTCATGCACAACCATGGAGGTAGATTGTAAGTTACCAACATAAATGGCCAACAACTATATCTAGTACTTTGATCACCGTGTGGATTGACTCCATCTATTGATAGGGCTAGACGAAGGTTCCTCTTTTCTAAACTAAAATTAGGCCACCTTTCATCTATTTATTTTCATGAGAGTTTGTCAGCTGGATGTCGTATATACCCATCGATCTGGCGGTTCGTCGCATGCCATGTCAATAATCTCAAAGTTTCTTTACTTCGAAACATTTGTTCAAATCTTGGAATAGGAGAGAAATTCCACATGACTTTTGCTGGAAATTTTTCACTCTTCTTTCATATTCTTCTTAACCTTCCATCTCGATGTTCCACAAGTAGGACACAGTTCTGCATCAACAAGTTCTTTTCGATACAAACAATAATCATTGATGCATACATGGATCTTTTCATACTTCATTCCTAAGGTACTTAAAATCTTTTTAGCATAATAGGCGGATATCGGAATTTCATTAGGACTAGGCAATAAAACGCTCAATAATTCTAACAACTCCGAGAAACTTTTATCGCTTCATCCATACTTTGCTTTCAAATTATAAAGTTTAATTAGTCCTGATATCTTAGTAAAAACTTTACAATTAGGATATAATGGTTTCTTGGCATCCTCTAATGCTTCCTCAAAGATAGGAGATTTATCGTAAAAATAATTTTGTGCAGCATCAAACATCCCTATTGGGTCATTTGGGTCACCACATTTTCATCTACAACATCATCTATTGGAACACTTTCCATGTTCCTTTTCCTTAATACTGATTCTCCATGCCAAATCCATGTATTATAATTTTGATCGATCCCATTAAAAAATAAATGGTCTCTTATTACATTCACATTTTGGTACTTGGCGTTCACACATTTCAAACATGGACAACAAAGGACATTTGACCCTTTCGAATGTCGTATTGCATTACTTATAAATATCTCAACTCCTAAACCGTATTTTGGTAACATCTGATCCTTAAACATCCTCGACTTATCCATAGCCATGTTTATAAATCTAGCCAACTAGAGAAACTTAACCTACAAATTTTTTAAAACAAAGTAGAGTCGAGTCACATATCTAACTCAATTTAAATTAACTCAATTAATTCTAAAATAATACAATTATTTCAACCATCAAAGTAGGTGTCACACATGTAAATCAATTTATCGATCGAATCAAAGTATACAATTTCAACCCATGAATCAAAATTGGTTCAATGATACCAAGGTAGAACAATTTAGTTTAATAAATGCCCAAATTAATTCACCTATCTAAGCTATAATAATACAAGCAAACTTTGAAATGCCCAAATTTGAGGTTCTTAAGTTAACTTTGAAAAAAATTCCCAAATGAAACAAATGTACAAGTTACAAAAATACAATTGCAAAAATTTGAAATAAAACATAAATTTGAGAAGAAATTAGTTAAAAATAGCCTTAAAAAAGTTAAGGACTAATAAATTATCAAATTTTTGGAGAAAGGTTGGAAAAATGCCCAAAACTAGCAGCGGCAGAGATGGGTTATTGAAGAAATGGCGGCGGCAGAGAGGATTTGTAGAAAAACTAGCGACGGCCGGAGAGGGAGTTTTTTATTGCAGAGGGTTTCTGGCGGAGGAAATGAGAAAATGAGAGAGACGAACTAGGGAAATAAAAATGTGGCACCGAAAGTAAATAAAAGCAACATTTGGTGGCGGACATGGCCCGCCACCGATAGAAATAAAATGTGGGCATGGCCCGCCATCATTAATTCTGCCCCCTTCCCTCAGCGTTTTTCAATTTTAGCCCGCCACCTATTTGTGCAATTCTACTAGTGCGGGTACTTTTAATGACGGGCAACAAAAGATTCTTGTCATTAAAAGTGCTCGTCATTAAAAGGGTCTGTCATCATATGTCTGTCTTTTTTAAAAAAAAATTATGTCCGTCATTTAACATCCGTGTTTTTGAAATATTTTTAAATAACCCGTTATCTATGTCTTGAATTGTAGTAGTGATATACACAACACATCTTCTCTCTAAAATAATGCAGCCAATAAAGCATATTGGGACATTTCTGTTGAATAAACTTTAATGTTATTTTTTAATATGTTTAAATGTTGTAAAGCTTGCTTGTACAGAATCCTAAATTTTTGTAAAGCTCTTTCGGTTGAATAAACATAAATGTAGTTTTAATGTATTTAGAATATTATTAATTGGGGATATAATTAAGGAATTAATGGGTCTTTAATCATGGAAGAGATTAAGAAATTAGGGGATCCTTAATTTAGGAATTAGTGGAAAACATTTTTGGTAAATGAAAAGCCAAAAATGAAAAAATCTTAGAGAACAACTTTGTAATAAGGCTATAAATAGAGTGCTCATTTCATTGTAAAAAGTAGAGCAAGTGCGAGAGCAAAAGGGAGCAAGAGAGAAACAAAGTGATAGTTGTAGAGAAAGAAGTTGAGAAATAAAGAAACTGATTTTAGAGAATTTAGAGTGTCTTGTCTCTCCAATCACGATGTGAAAGCTTGGGCGACTATTTTATTGTTTTGTTCATTCACCTGTCGTCATTTACAAATTAGTATCAAAGCTTTACAATTTGGTATCAGAGCTGATGGCGAACGTGACGGGTCATATGTCGCAACCACGATTGACGAAAGAGAATTACAAGAATTAGAACATTTAAATGAAAGCTCTTCTTGGCTCTCATGATGCATGGTAGATGGTCTAAAAAAGTTTTGTAGAACCAGCAGATATCGCGAACTATACGACGGATCAAGCCAAAGTGCTGGAAGAGACACGTTCAAAGGATAAAACAACATTATACATGCTATTCCGATCAGTTGACGAGTCGGGCTTTGAGAAGATTGTGAGTGAAACTACTTCAAAAGAAGCGTGGGACACTTTAGAGAAAGTGTTTAAAAGAGCTGACCGAGTCAAGCAAATGCATTTCTAGACACTTCGTGACCATTTGGAGAGCATAAAGATGAAGGAGTTAAAAAGCGTATCTGACTACATCATGAGTGTACAGACGGTGGTGAACCAATTCAATTGCAACGGAGAAAAGCTAACCGATGCGCGAGTAGTAGAAAAGATTTTGAGATCGTTGAGCAACAATTTCGAGAATGTGGTGTGCGCGATAGAAGAGTCAAAGGATCTTGTGAACCTCATTGTTGACGAGCTCACCGATTTTCTCGAGGCACACGAGCAACGTAAGAACAAGAAGAATGAGGAAAAGCTGAAGCAAGCGGTTCAAACCAAGGCGCACTCAAAGACGAAAAAGTACTCAATTCTAAACAATTTCAGGGTAGAGGCTGTGGCCATGGAGGTCGTGGATATGGTCGCAATGGTCAAAGCGACGGTCATGAAGAGAAGGGACAGTCGAACCAAGCGAATTGGCGCACGAAGAGGACGCGGTGGAGGAAGAGGCAGCAGATCGATTCATTCAAATATTGAATGCTATAAGTGTCATATGTATGGTCACTATGCGAGTGATTGCAATTCCGAAAAATGTTATAATTGTAGAAAAGTGGGACATTTTGCTAGAGATTGTCGAGCGGAGCAAAGGGTTGAACAAACAACCAACTTAGCATTAGAAGACGAAACGAATGAAGGTCTTCTCTTGATGGCGAAAAATGACAACAGCACAAACAATGATACTTTGTGGTATCTCGACTCAGGGGCAAGCAACCATATGTGCGGGCCATGAGCATTTATTCAAAGAGATGAGAAAAATTGAAGATGGTCATGTATCTTTTGGCGATGCATCAAAGGTAGAGGTAAAAGGTAAAGGTACGATCTCTTACTTTTAAAAGGATGGCCTAATAGGGTCGATCCAAGATGTTTATTATGTATTAGATCTCAAAATAAATATTTTGAGTTTGGGACAGCTCACGAGAAGGGTTACTCAATATTCTTGAAAGATCGGCTGTAAACCTTGAAGAAAAAGTAAGAGCGTTTAGTCGCTCAAGTCGAGATGGAAAGAAATCGAATGTATAGACTGAATTTGAGAAGTTGCGAGAAAACTGTTTGCGAGTCGATGTAGAAGACAAGGCATCGCTTTGGCATCTTTGCTTTGGTCACCTACATCATGGTGGACTAAAAGAGTTAGCAAAGGACATGGTGCACGAGCTACCTGCCAATTTAACTAATTATTTAATTATTTTCATATAAAATTAGATTTTTATTTAAAGTCAAAATCATTTTAACTATTTTCCCCATTTCTTAAATTTAAATCTAGTCATTTAGACCATGTTTGATAACCATTTCGTTTTTTGCTTTTTGTTTCTATTTTTTTTTTTTTTTTTTTTTTGGTTTTTTGTTTTAAAAAATAAGAATTGTATATGTTTGATTATTGATTTTAGTTTTATGTTTTTAAAAATTTAAAACAAAAAAAAAAAAATGTTTGATAACTATTTTTTGTTTTCAAACATCACATTTTGTTTTGATTTTTTTAGTTTTCTAATATTTATTCTTGAATTGTTCATACTTTTTTAAAAACAAAAACAAAAACCTATTTTTAAAAGCTACTTTTTTTTTGTTTTTAGAATTTCTTTAATATTTTAAAAACGTTAAAACCAAAATTGATTATCCACTGAACCTGTTTTTAAAAAAGTAAAAAATAAAAATAGAAAATCAAAAACGAAATAATTATCAAATAAAACCTTAGGTAAGTCACTCTTAACTTTTATCAACTTTGAGCATTAGGGTATTAGTAAAAAATGACTACTTTTTTCAAAATAAAGTATAGAATGTCTACAATTAAAAAGCCTTTAATTCCATGTCTATTTTGAAAATGCAGGAGGAGAGAGAGATATTTCATTCCATATATACCCTTATGTTTTTATTTTAAAACCATATTCAAAAGTCCTTAAAGTGAGGAACGAAATCTTCTCCACAACTATTTTCTACCGAATGTCAGTACATTTTAAAAATATATATATATATATCTTTAAATAGATATTTTTAACTTAAACACAATATCTTATACATTCTCTTAAATTTGAACGAAAATAATCAATAAACAGTCCTATATTTGAGAAATCCAAGTCATGATATATCATAGATTATTCAACAACAAAATAAAAGAAATATTAATAAAAAGAAAAAAGAATCGCAATAAAATAGCACCATGAAACTCATATTTATTGTCGTCACTGCACCCACTCCATGATCCCCACCCTCTGCATCTTGATCGATCAATTACACACAAGAATTTGGCTACTATATTACCATCTAATCGATCAAAAGCACAACAGGTTACTGATCTATATCTGTAGTCCTCATACATTGATTGATAAAGTTGTAGCCATATTCATACCAAGCTCACAACTGTCTATTATGGAGTTTTGGACGAAAGAGATATATATTTCAATTACAAGACCACTTTCAATGAGATAGATGCCGATATGACAATGAACAAGGGAAAGATGAAACCCTTCTTTTGGCCATAACCTCAAAGAGAGCTTAAATAACTTTCTCGTTGGGAAATAGGCTTCCCCTTCCTTTCTTCTCCTTTACAGTCTTTCATATTTAATCCCACACTCACATATGTTTTCAAGGAATTCTGGGAAGCAAGAGATGTATACTCCAACTTATCAAATTAATTGCTATTGAATTTGACGTTGATGGAAGCTCGATGATGGCATGATGGCAACCATCTCCCTCTACAAAAACGGTTAGAGGTTGTATCAACACACACCAAGATGTAAAACACACAATCAATTTTGAAGTATACTATTACACACTCGCAAAGTGACACTAGTGTGTATTGCACGTGTACATACCCAATATAGTAAATTGATTCAAATTACATTATGTAGAGAATTATACTGGTTCATGATAATGATCGATTCAAATATTTATTTTACAAGTTAGAATATTATGTTGTTATGAATATGTATATGGCAGGATGAAGAGATAGCGGATTTTATGTTTAAATCAAGTAAAGAGCTAATGATGACTTTCGATACTTCCTGCTCCAAATCAACTTTTGATGCCAAAAATTGATGGCAACAAGGTATGTGAAGAGTTATAAAGTGGCACATTAGTATGCATTGCATATATCAGGTACTTTCTTTTAAATTAATTTTTATAAGTTTTTCTATACAAAGATCCATTTTCCCTTCAAATTGATGAGTATTATTGGGTTATTGGCAGGGAGACGGATGTATAATCTATGGGGTGACCTTTTCCAAGTTCAATTTAAAAAATAGCTAATGCTGATATCTTTAAAATTATTGCTACAAATACGATTTTATTTTGTTAAAAAAAAGTCACTTTCTGATTTTTATTAGTAAAAAAGAAGTTTACATTTGAGATCTTTTTGGTGTGGTTATAGTAAATCTAAAATGAAACTAATTAACACAATAAAATTCAAATAATAGGGAGGGTACCGTAGTCAATTACATTTTATTTTTTTATTTATTTATTTCTTAAGTTTTAGATTTAGACATTATCTTTAGAATGATAGACATTTTTTTATTAAGTTTAGTAAAAGTAGCTATTTTCTTAGTTAACCCTTAATTTTATCAGTCTAAACTTACTTGATCAATGGACATAACGGAAGCATGTGATATTATTGAGAAAAACTTACGAATTCATTTAGGAAATAATTAGTCACTTTTAAAAAAAATTAATAACTATAGTTATTGATATTATTGAATATTGTCACATACTTTTTTATAATACTATATTAATAATACGTATTAATGAATATTTATAATATAATATTAAAATGTATTAATCACTATAGATACAAATATTTTAAAATTTATCAATATTTATAATTATTTTTGTGAGAATAGTCTATCTAGTAAAATTCCCTATTTATTAGACGTCAATTACAATATTCATGTTGCAATAAAAAGTTTTAACAAAAACTTAATGATAATTGATGAATAAACCAATCATAACTTGTCACACACTTTGTTTTAAATTGATGACAAAGTTGTACATAAATGATTTTAGGACTAATTATAATTTGATATATGCCTCCAATTAAAGTTGAAGATGACAAAAAAAGAAATTAAAATTTCAAATAATAAGAAATTTTACTTAATGGGCTATTCTCACATAATAATTATAAATATAGATCAATTTCAAAATATTTATATTTATAGTAATTAATACATTTTAATACTGCATTATAAATATTCATTAATACGGTATTATATATTATTAATATAGTATTATAAAAAAGTATGTGACAATACTCAATAACATCAATAACTATAATTATTAAATTTTTAAAAAAATAACCATATTTATAATTATTTTCTAAATTGATTCGTAAGTTTTCCTAAATAATAACCGATGCTTCTGTTATGTCCATTGATCAAGTAAGTTTAGACTATCAAACTAAGTCATATTGCAAACTAAGAAGATCAAGTAAGTCCAAAATAATTTGACCCAAAGCCATAAAAAAAAAAACGAAGTTAAGCAAAAGATAATGCTCAAAACTAATAAAAGTTAAGAGTCAATTAAGTAATGACTAGATTTAAATATAAGAAACTGAGAAAATAGTTTAAATTATTTTGACTTAAAAAAAAATCTAGTTTTATATGAAAATAATTAAATAATTAGTTAAATTGTCATGGATCCTTACGCTCTTCACTACTTTTAATTTTATTTTTTTAAAAAATATTTAAAATTAAATCCTCTTATAATTAACTATCCAAATTTATATCTAATTAAATTATTTAAAATATTATGTCTTTGACCAAAATAATTAGTTTTTTATTTAATAAATTTTTAAAATAAAAATAAAAGTTGTTGAATATATATTTGTTTACAAATTTAAAAACTGGTTAGAACATTTGAAAGCTCTTCAAATATTTGAGGTACATCTCGTACATTCTCATACATTTTAGGATGTTAATGTAAAATCATGTGATTTGGAATAAAAATTGGAATAAAAATGATGTAATTAACACATGTAACATGTGTCATATTTGTCATCATTGCTATTTGGGAGGTTGTATGTGACCATTTTCCTTCATCTTTTGGAAAGAGGAAATTGAAAATTCCTATTCACTTGAAGGATCTTCTTCCTTGTTTAAAAAGAGCTTACATAATGTCTTATACGAGAAGAGTTTGTTCTTTCTCGACGTTCTTCTTCCTGAATAGTATGTTGAACTGAGTCTTATCCCGTTCATTCTCTCCCAAAATATTATTTTCTCGACAAAAGTTGTTACACTTCAAAAAGATTGGATTTTAATTATTTCATCTCGTAGTTTAATTTTTTAAAAGTTGTTACGCTTAGAAAAGACTCGATCTGTTTCATTTTTATTAGTTTTTTTTATTTAATTTTGTTGTTATATTTAAAAATAATATTAGACGAGGAAAAATCTAGCAGAACCGGAGGAATTCCTGCTAATAGTACTTTTAACTATGGCATTTCTGATTTTTTTTTTATTTATGTTGATATACCTACATATACCTCAGGATAGTAAGATATGTAGCATGTATGTAAGTTGTGTACGTATATGAGTATATTAATTTACATCTAATATCCTATGTGTATGAGTTTACATGTTGGTCTAATATGTGTCGTAAGTAGATGTGCCTTTATGTATGATATTAATAGATTAACATATGTATTCGTATCTTGCTTGAGTTAAATTTGGTGTCTATAGTATGCATTGGATGTACTGGTCTCTATTTTGCATATTGTATGCATTTTGATTTTAAATATGTACATGTAAGTACAATGCACCAAACTTGCGTTTGAATATGTAACACTTTGTAAAGTGATAATGTTATTCTTTTTTTTTTTTTTAATTATCATTTTTAATTCGTGTCGAATCTGATTTCAAATCTCCAAATATAATTATGTGCTAAATTAAGGATAAAAAATGTTAAATAATTGAGATTTAAAATTTTGGTATATTTTTGTGACAAACTACCTCGTCAGGTAGACTCAAATGTACTATTTATTAAAGACCAAAGATCTTTATATTTATCTTTAAGTCCTTGAGAATTATAGTCTTGAATATATCTAAGGATTTTAAATTTAAGTTGTGAATGCATGGGGTTCAAATTTAGAATTGGGTCAAATTAGGGGCAAACTTGTGAGTACATGGGATCAAATTTCGTAATAATAAAAATTGAAGGGGCTACTTTGCAAATACCTAAAGTGGGGAGCCTTAATTTTTCCTTTTCCTTTTACTTGCGAAAGTTGTTGTCATTCAAAATTTCTTCTTGTGTGGCGTCAAAGAGGCTATCAACATTGTTTTCTCCCGGCTGGCAATGAGAAGGCAAGGTAGAGGTGAGTTTCAAGCTGTTCTTGTTTTATTTTTGAACTCTTAGCTACTCCACCAAAAATTCATTCAAGCAAGCTGCCTCTTAAGACTTTATGTTCGCTTTCTCTTATTGTTGCTAGGTGGTTGTGTGCGTCGTCTTAGCATTTGAAGTAGGAGTCATTTTTCTAAGTTTTGGGCCGAGAATGGGCTATTAAAGTTTTCAGGTTTGGCTTGTTGGGTGTTGGTTGAAGGTTTCGCTTGCATGTTTGGTTTGGATTGAGGAGAAAACGGGTGGTTTATACTTAAACTTGAGTTTTAGAGGAAGCTCGTCAGAAATTCCACTCATTAAGTGATGTGATATTCCGATGCAATATATTTTCTAACGATTAATTCTAAGTGTGTGTGACTAAGGCCCTACGCTTTCGAATCGCATTTTATGCAAGTATACGCGGTCGAAATGTAGCGAGTTATAAGTATTTATTTATCGTTCTCCATAGGAAATTGTGTTGATCAATAATATTTATCTAAGAGTCAACCAGAAAAGAAAAGCATAAGAACCCGACTTCTAAAACAGTCCTAGACCCAATTCTTACTCAGCATGCATGGTTTAACAGTTATAACCAAAAACCATAATTCAAAAGTTTATTTATTTCAAACCATAAAATCGTTCAATCTTGTAAATACCTAAATATGAAAACGAGCCTCTGGCCAAAGTTTATTAAATAGTTCAAATAATGAAAAACCTAGAGGTAGCCCTTCTAACTAACATGCTCAATAAACAAATGTGATGTAAATAAAAGACTCTATAACAGCAGACTCCCATGATCCATCAGCTCCTCCTCTAGCCATCCCAGTGTTGTCCCAAGTTACCTTGTGGAAAACCACAGAATAAGGGTGAGTACGAAGGTACTCAGTAAGAATCTCCAACCGGAAGTACAGTATGCATATCATCACTTCATCTAGCATCTAGAAATACATGCAATATAACCAGCCCCAAGCATGAGTTATCAACATAACCCCTTTTATGAAGGCACTCGGCCTCTCGACCTAACGATCAGCTCATTGCACTGATCTGAGAACTTAGAGGACACCTCAAGTGTTCGGCTCTAGACTCACTGGGAATGGTGTCTTGATGACAACTGGTGGGAAACCCTCGTCACCCAACTGTGGTAGCGTCTTCACACCCATCACTTGAAGCTAAGGATCCTTCCATGGCAGGCTTGCACCATGATCAAAATCCCGCTCTAGTAGGTTAGAAACTAGGCTATACCGAGGGTGGCATGTTACACCACATCCTCTCAGAGCCTCTAGATAATGACAACCTAACTGTATATAGCTAAGAGTACTACATGCTCAATTCCCTAACAAATCACCAAACATGCTCAACAGTGAAACAGTCATCTCTAACAGGATATTAATAAGTGGTAAACACATAACTGATAACATGCTAGCACTAATAGTCAGATCATCACAATATACAAGACAAGCTACCTACACATGCTCAAGAACAGTAAAGCATACAAAGCATTAGATACATATCCATGAAATACATGTGCGGGGTCGTCACAACCCTGATAAGAAATCCTTACCTGAAACACACAGAATAAAATGCTCATTGAGCTGCAGATTTCGATATCACAACCTAATAATATGCGCTATACAAAAATACAATAACAATCAGACATCTATCCTGAAACACCAAAAGTAAGGGAAACACAGCTTAGGATTTTACCTAAACCCAAAGACTGGATAACAGAGTGCAAGAGTTACCTAGGCGCATGACTGGTAGTTGCTCGATAAGGTGGACGCGGGCGAGGGCTACTATGCATGGATCGGTGGCATGCGCACGACTGCGCTCAGGAGCAGGTGATCTGCGATGGTGAAACATGCAAGGCGTGCAGCTAACTATGCATTACATGGCATCTGGCGATGCTACACGGGGACGGGGGAGCACGGTGTGGCTCGCGACATGAGTGTAGGCGTGCACGAGACACGAGTGTTCCTGCCAGGCTGCGGTTAGGACGCGCGTGTTTGACTGAGTAGAGTTGCGCGAGTAGAGCCGATTGTAGGCGACAACGTGAAGCTGCTGCTGTGCCAAGGCTTGGGCTACGCGGCTGGCTGTGATGGGCGGTGACGTTGTACGAAGGCTCGGGCTGTGCGGCTAGTTATGATGGGTGAAAGGAAAGAGGATCGATGGAAGGAGATGATCTCTAAAGCTTCATCTTTGGATTTCTCAAAAGACGATCGATGAAAAGAATGCTGAACAAATCGATCGATAAAAAAAAACCCTTTTTGGCCACATGGCTCTTATTCCCAATTTACAAAACTAGCCACATTTGCCCTAAAATCATAAATAAGACAGGAAAGCTCATCAAATCATAAAATGGGCCCTAGGGGTGAATTTACCAAATTACCCCTAAGACTAAATTTGTAATTAACGGCCTAACAAACTTAGAGAATGGTTAGAAAATCATAATTGGAGAGCCGTAATAAAAACTCGGGCCAATACAAAAAGATTGTTCAACGGTTGGTGGTTTGATTCCTAAGTCTAATGGAATGTTTTATTAAAGCGCAAGTTCATGTTCGGAAAGCAATTAATATATAGGTTAAGATAAACGATGGTAAGAAGGTTAATTCATGCTACACTATAACTTAAAGATCCCTTATAAAAGTCAATACAGGAAACTCGCCGATACTCTGCCCGTGAGTTTGGGATTAAAACAAGTGATATGCATGTGACTAGTGGATGGATATCTCTAATCCTTTCCCTAAATATGCAAGAGATCAAGCATTATCTAGCCATTACAGTTAGGCTAATCCCTTGTTGCCCCCTTTCTCAAGGCGGACGAAAAGTAAGCTAAAGGTGGGTTGTCAATCAACCTTCGCTATTTAAAGCAACCACCGTAAATATTAACACATCTTCCTTTATAATTAACTACAACTAATTCCTTATTCTTTATTTTACTATTTCTTAGCATGCGTCTTGATTAAAGAGTAAAAATGCATGAGAATGTAAAAAGACAGTAAATATCTAAAAACACACTTCTGTATTATAAAATCCACATGCTTGGGTTACAACCTACTCCTAAGAATTCAAACCATTGCGGAAGTGAAATTCTATCTACGAAAGCAAAGAAAAGCGATAAAGAAAACAATAAAGAAAAATAATAAAGAAAGCAGATAAAGCGGGCTACTGAAGAACTGATTCGTCGTCACTCGTGATCTTTGGACTTTGACAGACACCTTGGTACTAGCTTGCTCAGGCTCTGCAAACAACAGACATGGTCGAGGACTCAATCGAGTCCACTGACAACCTCGCAATCCATTGGCGGTGAAACCCTAACAAATCAGCACGAGTTGATCATTGATCCTTCACATATTTATAGGTGTCTATTTTCCTTGTAGCCTAAGTAAGATCTTCAAAAGATTCTAGAGCTTGTCATTATCTTTTTCAGCAAGATAAAAAATCTTCCTATATTTCCACGATTCTACCGAAAAGATATTCTTCATCTACATCCTCCGAAGCATTGGTCCTCACATTCTGGCATCCTATTTGAGGGAGCAATCCCAAATCTTGCCATGAAACATTATATCATCGAGACTTGGGTTCTCGACATGTTGTTGCTCAAAGCGTCGGACTTTCTCAATTTTTATATAATTAGTTATCAATTTATCCTATTTTTATCTTTAAAGCTCTTTAGACTCTTTATGCATAACTTATACAATTATATTTAATTCTAATATCATTTTAATTTTAAGATTTATCTATTCAATGCAAAGATTGTTAAAATGTACTAGAAATAAGGCTTAAATAACTCTATTATTTAGAGTTATCATTAAGGTAAAATAGTTGTTGGTTGCTTGAGTTAGAATATGAAATCTAACGGGAAGCTTGAGATTGGAGCTTAGAGCTATTCGAAGAATTATTAAAGGCTCGATTTATGATTTAGAAGTAGTTGCTCAAGTTTGTTATGTTATTCCTTGAATGCTTGTTAGAAGCCTAGAGCGTTGGTGAAGTTGTGAAGTGTCGGGTACAAGCTTCATCTAGAGCTTCGTGTGGTCGTCTAGCACTTTGGTTTGGATTCAAGACTAACAAGTGCGGGTTGAGTAAGGAAGCATTAATATAACAAGACTCAAGCCTAGTACTAGCTAGTTTTAGTTGAACTAAGTGTAAGGGACCTTTCTCGGATTTTTTTTATGATTGAATCTTTCCTTGTCTAATGTTAATTGTGTGTTGTTAGGTCTTGAATGACATCATGTATAACTTGCTTGTGCTAATATCAAGGTGTTGTTGTATATTTCTTGCCTGGATGCTTGTATTCTTGTTTTCTAGGAAGACACTGGCATGTCAGATGTCAGCTAGGACTTTTATCCCTTAAATCATGTTGAATCTTGTTATTGGAAGCTATTGCATGATTTTTATGTGTTGCCTATGAATGTTTGTATGTTGGATGTGGATTCAAATCACAGTTGCAGATGAGCACCATGATGGATGACTAAGGTAGTTGAGGATAGACTTAGGGGACTAGTCCATTGAGTCTCTGTCTTAGTCTTGTTGTTTACGTTTTTTATTGTATTGCATGTTGTTCTGCGCAAAATATTTTCTAATAACTCATACTTTAATTATTTTAGTTTGAAAATTGAGATCTCAAGATATAGATGTTTTAACTATCTATATAAAATAGTTGTTATGTTTTGAGCATGCTTGAACTTATTTGAAATGTTTTTTAAACTATCATAGGTGTGAGTATCTAATATTTTAAGAAAAACTCTGCCAAAATTTTTAAGATTTTTCATGCATGTTAGTAACTTACGTTGTAGATAGAATTATTATAGGAGATAAAATGCTGAGTTGAAAGGAGAGCTTTAATTGCTTGAGTTCCCAGTTGAGCTCGTTCAGCCGTGGGTGCCGCCCTCACTATCCCCTGAAAGTGCTCATGCTGAAGACCAAGCCGGGTCAAGCTCCAGTGCTCATTTCTAATGGAAGTCCTTGTCCTTCTCTATTTTATCTCTGCTTTATTTTTGTTGAAAAAAAAAAGATATATCTCTCTGTTTATGTTTTGTTGTCTTATGCTGGATGAAATGAAAATATTATGTTGATACCAGTTTTATTTTGCTGAAAATGAATTGCTGTCTTGCCTCCTTGTTGTTAGATTTTGTTTATCAATAGTGAAATTCCAAATGTTCTCAGCATTGTGTTCTGTCTATGAAATTTCTCGAGCAAACTAAAGACTTATCCTAGTTCTGACCTTTTAGATGAGTGTGCCTTTAAAAATAATCCTAACCTAATTGGAATTTAATCCCTGATCAGAACAAGGAAATAAGTGAGCTCTAAAATGCTAAATCTGTAAGCTTGAAACATTCCTGCAAGAAATCTTGAAAACCTTGAGTTTAGGGGAACTAAGCCTCACCTTCATTGAGGGCAATGGAGATTTCAAGTCTGGGAGTGAGGGCAAGCCAGTGCATGAGAAAAAGATCGATAATTTCAAATTTCAAAACAAATATCAAAGCATTCTGGTTAAGTTGTGCGAAAAAAAAATGCGAAAAGCATTCTTGGAAAAATTGTTGAAAATCAATGCTGCAAGCATTAAAAAAAAGAAAAAAGATGAAAGAGAAAAGCTTGAAAAAAAAGTTTGTTTTTGTTAAATAAGGCCAAGGGCCAAGTGCTGTAATAAGGCAAAAAGCCGAGCTGTGTAAAGAAAGAAAAGCCTTCGGGAACTAAGGTTAGTAGCCATAGTGCTGTGAGCATTCCAAAGCCTTCCAACGCCTCAACTTGGGTTGTTTCCACTGCTTAAGTGTGCTTCTTTGCCCAGGTAAGCCATGTTAAGAACTATGGAACGGGTGTAGTCGGTCTAAGGGGGCTCAAAGTGCTAAAAGGGTATGTGCCTGGGAAATAATGCTTCAACTAGATGCTAAACTTAGGAGGATCAAAAGATTGAGTGAGATGTTTTGGAGCCGTAGGCATTAGTGTTTAAGGGTGCTTAAGTTCTTATTCTAGCTGGGAAGAAATCGTTATGTAGGATAAAAATTATTTTCAAAAGCACGCAAGGCTAAAAGTGATTTGCGAAAGTTGAGAGCTCTAGTTTATGACGAAAATTTCAAGGGAAGAACTGCAATGCTGAGATCTTGGTGAATGGACCTTATTGATAAAGTATGCATTCTAGCGCATTATAAGGTTTTCTCTATTTTGATGTCTGTAGCATTGCTTGGGACGAGCAATGTTCAAGTCTGGGGGTTTGATAACTCTCAATCAGAGAGTTATTTAGTCCTCTAATTAGGATGTTTTAACGAAGAATCGAGCATTATTATCTGTTTTCAGTGCATAGAATCACTTTGGAATAGGGAATTAAGCTTAAATTGCATTGCATGTAGCAAAGGAGACTAGGATTAGAAATATTAAGAAAAAGAGAGTTTTAGTGTCGAAATGTTAATGTTCGAAGCATTCATGAATGCATTTCAAGAACCTGTTGTCTCGCTAATTTGTTGCTTTCATTTCAGGTTGTTTTGGAGTGCTGAAAATGCTGAGCCAAACATGCATCAGAGGAGTTGAATTGAAGAAAGAAAAAGCCATTGCAAGTGAGCGCCAATGTCTTTAGCATCTGCCCAAAGAAATAACAGTTTTCCTGCAAAAAGCTGCAGTCCTGAGCAGTGTCAAAAAAGCTGGCACGTGGCCCCTCTACTGTAGGACAGATCTGGTCTTCCCTGGATTGGAGAGCAAGACACCTTTTGCCCTAGAATCTCAGCTATTGATCTAGTATGAAGTTGAGGAGTATATAAAGACATTTTTGGGTTGAAGAGAGGTCGGCAACTTTTCTGGAATTTTTTGGAGTGACCGAATCGAGAGCTGCCAAGAATCATCAAGGCTTCATCAGTGTTTGCAGCATTTATTTCAGCACTTTTGTATTTTCCTTTTAGAACCTTCTTTTTTTTCTTCATTTGTAGTTTTCATCGTTTACCTTCTAGATTGTAGTTTTTAGCACTGATTTTGTGCTGGATGTTCGTTTTATAGCTCTTTGTAGCACTTTAATGTATTTTGAAGTTTTCTTCATCTTTTTGTGAGTTTCTCCGTGTTGTTTACTGTTTTCGGTTATATTTAAGCTGGTGGTTACTGTTCCATTGCTGATCTACCTTCATCTTCTATTCTTTATAGCACAAGCTTTTGTTGCATGATGTTTACAACATTCCCATCTTCTGTTCTTGTACTTTTTAGCATAATCATGAGCTAATTTCATATAGGTGAGGGTTAAGGGGACGAGTGTGTGTTGCATGTAACTTGGATGAGTAAGGGGTATTGGTCTAAGACATAATCGGTGTTTTAATTAAAAGCATGTTTCGACTGATCATCCATTCATGTTTGCTTGTCATTTCATCTCAAAATAGAGAAGGATTAGAGATATACTATTCATGTCCATTAGTTTCAATCTTAGGATCTCCTACTCGTTAAAGAGGGAGGCTAGAAATAGTCACCTCGCTAGTGCATATTTCATCGTTTATAGCTTCAAGTTTAGATGCGAAAGCTCAAGCTCGAAGAAAATGAATGCGTCTTGAAAAAGAGCATTTGATCACATGTTATGCGGAATCTGCTTCCCACCATAGCCTTACCTTTGATGCATGTTAATCACACTCAACATACCCTTAACCCGAACCTATCATCTCATTTGAGTATTTTATAATGTTTCCATCATTTTTATTCTAGTACTATTGCATTAAACAAGTTTAATATTCTGTATTGTTATCCGTTGTCTGAGGTTAGCAGCTTTACTCGTATCGCAATTAATTTTGTTAGTTTAGCAGTGTCTTTAGCATTCCTATTGCATTCGCATGTTATTTAAATTAGTGCTAAATAGAAATACGTCTACTACCAAAAATCTCCTTTACTTTTCTGTACGTGGCTTTTCACTTAACACTTATTTAGATAAACCAGTCCCTGAAGAGAATGGCTTATCTTATCACTTGATTTCATATGACCGCGTATGCTTGTTGTTATCTGTTGAATGCTCGAAACAATGTGTGTTAAAGAATATTAATTGGCTATATTTTCATCTATTAAATCGAGCAGTGTCAACTACCTTGCTCCTCCTAAGGATGTAACCGGTGCTTTCCATACATCATAATGAACCAACTCTAGAATTTTTTTGCTTCTAGAATTCGATGTGTTGAACTTTAATCTGTGTTGCTTACTTGTAACGTAATGCGCACACAACGGTAGAGACACCTTAGAAAGCCCAGGAAGTAGATTTTGCTCTGCAAGAACTTTAATTCCTTGCTCCGACATGTGCCCAAGTTTCTAATTCCACATCATTGAAAGTTGTTCACTTGAACTAATTGAGGCAACTGATGCCTCTCCCTTTTGTAAAGTCTCTCCCATCAGCATGTACAAGTTGTTGTCAACCTTTTTCCCTTCATAAGTACCAGCGCTCCTCGAATCACTTATACGACTCCTTTCTCCACCACAATTTTGCAATCAAGGTCATCAAGTTGACCTAATGAAAGCAATTTCTTTTTTAGGCCTTCTACATGTCGCACATGTTGAATTACGGGACAATATTATCATGGAACTTCAACTTGATAGTTCCAATATCGACAATCTTCAAGGCATAATCATTGCAGCTGAACACAGATCCTCCTAAGATAGGCTCATAATGATGAAACCATTCTTTTCGAGAGGTCATGTGATAAGTCGCTCCTAAATCAATAAACCATACATCATTCAAACTTTTTTCGCCTTTGATAGTTGTCGCTGCTTCACAAGATAAAACATCACCTTCATTTGAGGTGCTTGCTACATTTTCTTGAGGATTGAAATCCTTTTTGTTTAGATTCCAACAATCCTTCTTCATATGTCCCTTCTTGCCACAATGGTAGCACTTCATGCTCTTCTTACTTCTTAATTTTGGCTTTCACTGAAGCCATGCTCCATTGATCTTCCTCTTGTCACCACCAGATCAACCTCCATTTGTTGCGAACTTGCGAACTTGTCTTCTTTGTTCTTGCACCGATTTTCTTCTTCGAGAACAGCAACTCCAATATCATCAAAGTTTAGACAGTCGGTCAAAGAATTATTTGTTAGGTTGATGACAAGTTGATCATATGAATTAGGAAGACATTGAAGTAGAATTTCAGCAAGTTCGTTTGAATCTATTTTATAACCCAACGATGTGAGTGAGAAAATAGAGAATTCAACTTGCTCATGTGCTCTGTCATTGAAGTAGATTTTGACATTCGAAGAGTATACAATTTTTTTAAGAACCCAACTCTGATATGGTCATAAAACCGGTTCTTACTCAACATGCATGATTCAAAATGAAAACTTAAAACAACTGTAAGTTAAACAAATGCCATTTTATTCATTCAGGACTGTTCACAGTTAAAACATAGTTAAGCCTCTGGCTAGAGTAATTCAAACAGCTTAAAAACATGAAAACATTTATAATTGAAACTATCCTGCATGCTGATTAAAGACAACAAATAAATTTTGACAGCGGACACCCATGATCAACGCAGCTCATCCTCTGGCCGTCCCGGTGCTGTCCCAAGTCACCTAGTGGAAAAACCACAGAAAATAAGGGTGAGTACAAAGGCACTCAGTAAGAATCTCCAACTGGGGTACAGTACGAAACAACACATCATCTAGCATCCAAGCATACAAGCAAACGGTTACTAACACAGAACCCTAGAACGAGATGTCCAAACAACTCTTAGGTCAACGGAAGTCGCTAACTCCTGGCCAAAAGGTCAGCTCAACAACTGACCCTAAACAGATATCCTCGAGGGTCACTACCGTCGGCCAAATGACCAACTCAAAAGCTGATCCCAAACAGATATCCTCGAAGGTCTCTTACCTCTAGCCTATGCGACCGCTCAACAGCTGGTCCTGACCAGCTCTCTAAACTGGTCCTGGGACAACCGGGAGAGTACCCGGTGTCTGGCTTTAGACTTAGAAAGAAGTGATGTACTCACGAACATTAGCCCAAGGGAGCTCTCCTCCCGGTGCCTAACGTGTGTGCGTGTATACCGCATGCTGCTGCAAACTGCGTAAATGTGGGAGCCTAGGGACATACTACTCTAGTCCAGGTACGCATGCTTAAAGACTCAGAAGCAGTGTCACTGATCTACAGTAGTGCGAGACTCTCGGCACTCGACTGTAGCAGCTTGAATACCACCGACGCCTGAAGCTAAGAACCAGCCAAGGCAGGCTTACACCGTTGGCAGGGTTCCACTCTAGCAGGC